>JACBWW010000006.1:228386-285475 GCA_020086605.1 Lanius collurio | reverse complement strand
CCTTTTCCTTTTCCTTTTCCTTTTCCTTTTCCTTTTCCTTTTCCTTTTCATTTTCCTTTTCCTTTTCCTTTTCCTTTTCCTTTTCCTTTTCATTTTCCTTATTTTTATTTCTTTTTTTCTTTTCCTTTTTTCTTTTTCCTTTCTTTTCTTTTACCTAAGCTTAAAGGTTTTTTTCTTAGCGGAGGAAAAAAATGAGTCTCATAGTTCAGCCATGAGATCTAAGGACTAAATGTCTGCCTGAGTGCATGAGAGAACACACACAGCTCTGTTTCAGTTGGCTCAATCGCCTACTGTGCCAGTGGCTTAAAGTTAAGGAAAAAAGGAAATGTACCGAAACAAGATGTTAGCCTACAAAGGGAAAGAGTTTCATTCTCACTGAAATACTGAAAGGAGCAACCTGTAAAGAGTCATAAATACAGACCGACACAGTTGCCATTGCTCCTGATGTCTGGTGAAGCAACACTCGTATTATTATAGCAGGATTGTTGCACAAAACCCTGGGTTTACTTTTCTGTAATATTTCTTAAGAGCAGAAAATCCTTTTCTTATCATTCCCATTATTCTAAAGACAACCACCTTTGATTATATGATAACTTCTATTTCTGAATATCAGCAAGCAGACCAGTTCTCTCAATTCAGATGATTTTCTTTTGGAAAGCAGGTATAGGAAGATAGCAAGAATTTTATTTTAGCTATTAAAACAGTTTCTGGCTGTAATATGAGAGGAACCAAGCAATAATGTCAGACACTTTCCAATACAGGAAAAGTGTTAGCATATCATCAACTTGTTCCATAACTTTCTTTTGGGCTATTAACCATTTGTAAACACAAATCCATTATCATAAAAGAGATTAAGTAACCCAAACAGCACAGTTATTCTCAGCCATGCTGCACAAATTCTAGATTATATATTTACCCCTATGGCTCCTACTTTCCATGCTGTGGCAAATATTTTGCACTTTTTTTCCAGTAAGTCATCATGCTATTGACTCTTTGCCATCATATTTTACTTCTTTGTTTGCAACTGTATCTGCAGCAGAAGTAGAAAAAGTGGTAGTTTAGTTTTCAAACTCAAAATTATATCTTTGCAAATATAAAATTATCTCAGTTATGTGTCATGGATTTATGACACATAAAACTCGTGATTATTTTTTCAACATAGCTTTGTGCATAGGATATACTTGCTATTGCAACTCCATTGGATTAGAAATATGATTCAGTAGTAATAAGACTACAAGTAGACACATGTAATAAGATTAAAATTGGAATTTAACTGAAAGATGAGGGAAGCAACTCTGCAAAGTCTGTCTTTTTCTCCTGAAATGAATAGCAGACACTTCTGTATTTCCCTTAAACTGCAGAGTTGACCAGAAAGCTGGTAGGCTGGCAATACCTCTGAACAGCCTGCTGAGCAGGAAATAAATGACTAAGAAAGCAACAGTGCTTAAGAGAAATGTATGTGTGTCCACCGCTGGTCAGGGTGAATTCACAAATCATTTTCCCATACAATGTATGAATGATGAAATCAAAGTTAGTAGTGTAGGAGGCAGAAGCTTTGTTGAATAGCCAAGCAATATTTTTCTTCTACTAACGACACATATTGAGTTGATCTTCTTCTATTATATAACTCTTTTATCAGTTCTAAATCAGCCTTTCATTGTACCCAGCAAGAAGCAGAGCTACTCTAGAATATTCAATATTATGTGACTATCTCTATCAGATTTCCTCAAACTATTTAAACTACGAATTTATATCTTCATGCTATAAATCTTAAAACATTCATATGCTTTACCTTGTCTGCTCAAAAATTGAGATGTGTGTAGAAGAGATAGGTGGTGGGAAATGGGGAAGAATGCACATATGTATATGCAATGCATGCACAGAAGGGAAGAAAGGCACCACCTGGAGCTCTGAATTACCACCTGATCAAGTTTCAACTCTGAAATATGAACTTGTTCATTAAGGTCATGACTGAGTTTAGCCTGAAATATAATCAAATTAAATTTCTTCTTCCCAAGTAAACAGCAAGCTTGCATTATGGATGCACAGTATCAGCACATTTAGTAATTTTTAGCAGAAACCAGCAATACACTAGGAGTGGAAAAAGGTAGTCTTTTCCAATTTCAAACATAAGTTCAGTAAGTTAGAGTTGCTAAGTATGGAACAGTTGGGGGAAAAAAAGTAACAGAAAACCACCAAGTTAAGTGTGAAAAATTTCTGTTCCCACATTAATAATATCAGAGTATTGTATATAAAAATCATTTTTTTAACGTTTTTGCTTTTGCTTTTAGAGAAGCTTTTGTTTTCTTGTTTGCTTGTTTTCTGGCCTAAAACATGGTATAAAAAGTGGCAAGAATGAGGAATTGCAACTTGCCCAAATTTCCCAAAATATTGATCAATGTCACATCACAGAACACATGGGGAAAATCCCAGTGAAGTCAGCTGCTGAAGAAACAGGAACAGTTGCAACACAGATTACAAAAAATCCGAAGTGCCAAAATATAAGACTCTGTGTGTTATATCAATAGTGACAGCTGGAAAATAAGAATTACATCATACATTCAAGGAAGGTAACTGTGACAGGCAGGATATACTTTCACACTCTTTCTGAAATCAAGAATTACTCTTTTCAATAGAGCCTTCTGGGTCGCTTTCTCAGCTGGGGAAAATAAATTTTTGGGGACAAAGTGAAAACAAGCAGCACATTTGGCATATCCAGTATGGTCTTGGCTAAAAGAAGCTCATGCACTGCAAAGGAAAAGGTGCAAAGCTGTTCCAATCAAACAGCAAAAGTACATGAACCATATTTTCATAGGCTGTATTTGAATGCCTCATTTCTCCTTTGTTATAGTGGGAGCCTTTTCTCACGCAGAAAAACAATCCCAAAACTACCAACTTTAATACCAATTTACCTGTCACTTAAATTCACTTGAAAAATTTCTTTTGAAGATTAGGAATTTGCTGACAAAAGATGCATTTTGAAAAAAAATCTACAGCCAGCTCTACATTTCTAGTATCTCTACTACTTTCTGTAGATATATAATACCAATTATTTTTCATTCTCAGCTAGAGCTTTTCCCCCCCAAATAATTGGTTTATATTCATAGTCCCACTCAGTGAACAAACCTGATAATAAAATACAGAGAATAAAAAAGAATGCTTTGTGCAATTTTCTATATTATCCTCGCAGTGTCCTTTGTAGAAGAAAGGGCAAATGTGACGTGCATGCTCTCACACAGATGTATATATAAGAACACAAGGAAAATATTACTATCAGTTTTCTATGTTGATGAAGATGGCCATGATGATGATGATGATTAATAATAATAATATATAAATATTTTTGAATTAGGGATGTATAATTAATTTCTTCTTCCCTTGCACCTGATTGTCTTTAGTGTCTTTATTTCTTCAACATTAATCCTAGAATTGCAAATATTCCTTTAAAATGACAGGAACCACAAATATAATCTGAACTATTAGTTCCTGAGGTTCATGATTGACCCTTTGTTTAATTTTCTGGTCAGTGATAGAGCTGGGGTTCTATGTCCAGGCAGACATTTAGTGGGAGGGGGAAGGTACTTTTCATATTTTTTCTGCAGAATTTGTGAAATTTTGCCTCTGGCATTCAGGTTAGAATGTCCTTTCTGATTAAAGTCTGCTGCAAAACTCCTGAGGATGTGACTGTACATTTCAAAAAGCAGAGAAAATGAATGTTACTTCAGATTACTTCTCCACTTTCAGAGTTAAATATATGCTAGAATAATGAAGGAAGCTGAACTAAACACCTTTTCTTTTTAATGATGTTTTGATATGCCTAAGTAGCACAAGGAATATAAAATATCATTAAAAGCAAAAACAATTTTAAAAACCAATTATCATCCACAATTATATAAATACTTTTTAAAAACTTCTAAGAACGTAATTTCTTCATTTATGTTAGGAATTTTGAGCAATTTATTTATCACTGGATTCTGAAGGCCCTTGATCTGGAGTGAATTTTCTCTTAGCAATTTCCCTTAGCAAAGCCTGTTTCTAATCTACTTTGCTGCTATTTCTCCTATATGTTGCCCAAAATGTGGAATCTACAATCCAATGAAGGGCTACATTCTAGTCTGTACTGCTTAAAGTAATTTATTAGCCAACTGGAAGAGCTGGTTATAATCTTTTCTATAGTGTTCATAGGCATAGTGGAAACTGACTTTAAAAAGCTTTTTCAGGTGATAGAGCATGCAAATAGATAAAATATAATACAGTTCTGAAGAAATACATGTTTCTTTCATATAGTCCATCTCAAAATTCCCGTTTCCCTCATCATAGGAAACTTCAGTACAGAGTTTTAAAGAAAAATAAAATTTTCATCACTGGTCACTTTCAAAAAATCTCACATTATAAACAGTGATTACAGATTTAATGGATATCAAACAGAGGAGTAAATTTAAGCATCTCCTAACCTGTAAGGACTTTTGCAGATAATTTTTTAACCTTTTACCAGACCAGTCTGAAGTGCCCCTGGGTTATAAGACTGCTGTGATAGGTTAAACACAAATGATATAAACAAGTATGAGCTTGATATAAACAAGCAGAGAAATTCCCAATAAACAGTATATTGAAAACAGAAAGAAAAATCTATTTAACCTCAAGTCTGACTGATAAATATCACATTGTTACTACTTGAGAGAAGTACAGAGGAGTGTGTGAAGGTTTGGCTCATGCTGGCTTTAAAACAGAGCATAAACTCCACTTTAACTTTCTTTGCATGATACTTATATTATAGATTGGTGGGGAGTCTGTTTTATTTTAATAATTTTTCATTTTTAAAGTATTACATTTTTATCTTCTTTGCTAGAATTTAAAATGGATCTCAGAATAATACCCCCCCTAGCAGCTGCTAAAATTTAATATCAAGGGAATTCTTGAAGAGTTTATAAGTGCTGTGTACCAAAGCCTTAATAAAGATATATTGCTTCAGTTTGCTTCACTGGTTTTCCCCTTTTTTATATTTGGACCTCCAACAATTGGTAAAATAAAATTTTCCTAAAAGCCATTCGAAATTAGTCAGGTGCCTGCGAGAAATGTGCAGGTTGGCTTAATTCTCTTTTCACATATAATCCTTTCCTGAATGGGATGAATCTCTTTTAACCAGAAAAATGCAGAAACTGTAAGGCTGGTACAAAGTTTCTCACTCAGGGGTACATGAGAGTTAGGCTTTCAGCTATTTAGTGGTTCAGCAGACCACTCTACACTACCAGATGACAAGTGAGAAAGTGTAGATTTTCGTGAATAGCACAAACTCCTGTAACTTAATTTTTGCTAGGTTGGGTTAAAATTAATATTTTTAATTTTTTTTTAATATGTAACTGTTTTAAGAGAATATTTAGAATACTGGACAAAAAAAATAGCAGTATCCTGGCTGATGCAAAGTCTGTATTTAAATTATGGGTTTTTTTCATAGAATGTAAGCTGACTAGAATATTTTGCAAGCGTATTTCTTTATAGATATTTACTAAATTTTTTGCACAATCTCCTACTCCCCTTTTGAAACAAGAATAAGTACAGAGAGACAACGGAAGAGACAAGTTTTCTGTTGTAAATTCTTACTTGTCTTTATCTTCCTTTTGTATACTTATTATTTCAGTGTTGTCATCTACAACACCACCAGTTTAGCCTGTTGGGTTGCAATATTTACATTACTGTGGCTGAATTTGTCAATAATGAAAAAAAATGAGAGATTTTCTGGAATATGTTCTGTGGAAGGGCTTTTTGACAGTGTTCTAACTGTTGTTTTGGAAAGCATTTTTCTAATCATGTAGTCTCAAATAGTCTTCCGCTTATTAGCGTTTGAATGAGGGATATTGAAATGGTGATTTTCATTGAAATATATAACACACATTTCATTAGACTAGGAGGTAGCATCATGGCAAAGCATTTTATTTTGAAAAAATAAATCATATGCAAATAGTAGTTAATAAAATAAAAAAAAAGTATAAATTAATTTTGTTTTCACTTAATTATGTTTTATGTTATTTAAACACAGTTTGGAATTAATTTTAACTTCACAGACTGGTACAATTCCAGGTAATTTTTCTTTTTTTTTTTTTTTTTAAAAAAGGAAATGTATAGCAATTTTTTAAATTAAAAATATTTTAGCTCTGATTTTATGGATGAATAGCAAAGGTTTCTTTATGACACTGGATGTATTTTCCTGCTTTATCTATTAGAACCTTGAATCACATCCATCTTATTATCAAGTTTTTTAACTAATGGGAATCACAGGATGTTAGAGATTTATTTTTGTTTCAATTTTTTAACATGATGCCAAATGCTCCTAGTAAATATGTTATGAGCTGATTATCAGCTCCTACTGCCTCTTGTTTATGCTTTCTGGATTTGAGCACTTTGTCTATATATATATATCTATCACTATGTCTTACTTTGTAGGTAAAGATCTTTATTCAGCTGAAGAAGTATCCTTACTTATTATCTATATGTCAAAATAATACCATATGTGTGAGGGTCCAGGTCTGGAAAAGCTAAATAGCTGATGAATGCTTGGTTGTTTTAATGCCTTAGTTTACCTGGACGGTCAGGTTCTTAAAAAGCAGAAGGACACTTGTTCATTGCTGAGTACAATGGGAGTTCAGCTACATAATAAAAATTGTCTCCATTATAAGGAATCTCATGTCTAAACAAAGGAGAGGGAAAAATTGCATAGCCAGAGAAAGAAATTAGGTATGGTTGTGTGATCACAGGATCTGTGACAGTGCTATAAGTCCAGGGTGCCCCCTTCCCATAGCTTTTGCAGAATCACAGAATGAGTAAGGTTGGAAGGGACCCCTGGAGGTCATTTAGTCCAACCTCCCCTGCTCAGGCAGTGTCTCCTGGAGAATGTTACTTAGGATTGTGTCCAAATGGGTTTTGAATATCTCCCTAGAAGGAGACTCTGGTAACCTTTCTAGGCAATCCTACTGACTACAAAAGGGTATTTAGAGCCTGGTTTATAAAGTATTTTATGGGGAGGGGATACCCTAAAGAGATAGAGAAGTAACAGAAAAGAGAGTTTAATTGTAAAAGGCCAAGTTGCACCAAAGAAAAATAATTTTTGATGAAGTATAGACTTCATCATATTCTACAAAGAGAACAAGCAAAATGAGTTCCTGTGGGTGGTAAGAATTATAACAGATTTAGCTCCATATTTTTTCTTAGGGCAAAATAGTCTTTTAAATTAATAACAATTCTATAATATAGAACTAATAGAAATAGAAGAAAAATAAAAATAGCAATTTAAAATAGATCATTTTCTTCATGAAGTATGAAGAAAATAAAGAATTTTCTTCCTTAATCTACTGCAGAATATAGGGATGTATCATTTTAGCATAATTTCCTTCATTAGTTCTCACATTGGTTCCTGCCCTGTTTAATCATATCTATTCATAGTAGATCTGTTCATATGCCTTCCTTTGTGATGAGTCATGGCAAGACTGGCACCAAATGTCCTGTATTCTTTGTTTTGTGGAGCTGTTGTAACACAAGCTGGATTTTTGCATCATTATTTTCTTACTTCAAAGAATGAAATAAATGACACAAAGAAATGGGCTTAGCCAGTGAATGGCATTTCTAAAAAAATATAGGAAATACTGGAGGAATAAAAATGATTTCTTTTTAATAGAGTTGTTATCAGACAACTGGAACTACCACAAGTTGAGTTGTGTTTGTTGCCAACTCATCTTCACCACCTGAAGCAAGTCTGTTTATCCTGTAATCCTCCTTCCAGGGTTTCAGCTGTCTGTGATCCAAATTCTGGTTTGGACACAGTACAGCTGTCTAACTCCAGCTTAGACTTCTGATAAGACAGAGATGAGAAAAAACAGAAAGAAAACATACAAGATAGAGCCATGCAAAATAAGAGAAGCAAAAGAAGATAAAGATGAGAGAGTTTAGCTAGTCATGGCAAATATTTAAATTATAATCATAGTCACTCAAAGTTTCAAAATAAAAAACACTGGACTGGAAATTGTTAAAATCCTAAGGGAGTCAGAAGAAGAGCATCTCACCCACAAAATGGATCAGCCTGTTTGAACCATTGGCTTCCTCACCAAAAAAAACTGCAGTGTCCCATCAGAAGAATCAGAGGATGGGATCAACATTTACCCAAATATCTTCTTTGTCCTGCCTCTCTCACCTGTGTATCAGTTAGCAAATAAGTGTTTTATACCCTTACCTGCTAAATATACTCATTCTGGTATCTGTGTGTGTACTGTTGATTGAAAAGATATGACAGAGGAAGAGAAGGTGACAGAAATATAAAACCTATGCATTTGTTAGTGTGATTCTTAACATGGTCGCTGATTATGTTACAGATATTTTCTCATATTTTAGAATGTTTCTTGATTTCTGTATCACAATCCATAATCTTAAACAAGCACTCTCTTCCAGTACTGTGATGTAATGTTAATGTCATTACAAACTTGTGGCTAACTGTTGCCCTACCCAGTTTACTGTGAAAATGCAACTTTTTTTCTCTCTTTTTTTTAATACTAGTGGTTTGTGTGCACAGGTTTTAGTATACTTCTGTGTATCAGAAAAGAAATCATATTCTATTCTACCAGTCTAACACTTGTATTAATGCTGGTGTGGCTTGGTACCCTTTAAGGGATGAAATTACAAACTCTGACAGGCAGAAATAGGATGTGTTCTGTAGCTTGAAACATGGAATTTATCAGATTATAAATGACATACATTCCACTAATGTGTTACAAGCATATATTTCAACTGCACAGATATTGAATTCTGCACAGCTATATTAGTATTGTTTCATTATGAATCATTCCTTGATATGTTGGTCTTTTGTGGTTCAAGTAAAATACTGTCTTCTTTCATGTCTTATTTCACTTAAGTTTTAATGAGTGTATGATAAGTTTGATATAAATAAAATAGGAAAGTTGAAATAGACAAGGAAGGAAGCCAACTTGGTCTGATTTTGCTGCAAGTCACTTACAGTAATGCACTGCTTTGGTTTTGCTCCTTACAAACAAAAGACATTGCTAAGATTATCCATAGATGACAGAAGTCATGGCAGCATAAGCATTAGTCCTCATTAAAGAAATAAAAAGAGTTCATATCACTCAGTTGGGGAAGAACTTTGTAAACCAAATTGAACTGTGGTTGATTTGGCACCCTCTGATGAATGTTTTTTTTTTAACATGTTCCACATTGTATTTTTATTTTGTCTGGTTAATTTAGTTAACATCATAATATTGCATTAAAAGTTCTGGAGATTTTTGGGCTTGCAACTAAAACTCTGTTTTCTTAAAACATATCTGTGGCAAATAACTCAAATTAGGAAAGAAAAGGGAAATGGGAATTCAATTAGAGAACAAAAATTTTCTTCAATATTTTATGTCATCAGCCATAGAATCAAAAAAGTTTAACTCTGGATATCTTTACATTATAAACATCTTACAATGACATCCATGACTCTAGACCGGCCACAACACAGTGAACAACACAGATTCAGTGGGTAGGCAGTGTTAGGATGTCATTGCAGCAAACCACCTCGACATTTGTTTGACTTGATCAAGATGGTGAAAAATGAGTATAGCTCAAAGTTATAACATATTAAGTATTTAAGTAATTTTCACATTTTCTTGTATTTTTGGGTCCAGACTGATAGTAACATTCCTAGGAATTTGTTGAAACATACAAAAAAAAAAAAAAAAATGTTTTTGTTTCAAAGGAAAATTTTGTCTTGTGTGGGAGATGAGTACTAAGGTAAAATTTCACCCAAATTCCCTGTGTGACTTTGTTGTCTCAGGAAAAAAATATCTATTAAGGCATCAAAGTAATCTTCCCCACTGCTACTAATATTGTACTGATTATAAAGAATAGTTTTTGTTTATTTTATTCTATTTTCTTTACTTATCTGCCATGCTTCTATTTCCCATGTCTTTGTGAATATGTAAGAGGGAAGTGAAATATGTTTTCTGACATTTCCTGCTCCACCTCTTCAACCTTTTCCTCAGGACACCTATGCTATGCAAACACATTGGATTTTTATTTATACTTGCTAATCCCTTACTCTCTGTGGTTTTTAAATACCTACAAGTGATACATGAGTTTAAGACTCTATAGGTATTTCCCTAGCCCTTTATATTAAGACCAGTTTTCGTTGCATTTCTTCCTTTCCAAAAAGGTCAAAAATAAGATAGTTACTACGTTACCAGGAAAGCAAGCACCTCTTGCATAGTTCATAACTATGCATGCCAGAACAGCTAGTAAACTTTGGAAAGTGATTTTAGAGACTAGATGATTAATCTTTCAACTTTTGATTGATGTGCCATATACAATATATCAGTGAAATGTACTTCTCTCGTAAAGTCAGATATACCTGGTGTACTCTGACATTTCCTTCAAGAACATGGATGATCATTTGCAAAGTATTGATGGAAGTAGAATTGCAGCTTTCAGTTTTAGATTGGTGATGGGTGATACTCAGAAGGTTTAAAATTTCGGTTTGATTGAGATGAGCATCTAAATGTTCACAGACTTAGATGAAAATTATTAGGACTACACAAGCCCCTTGAGTCTGCAAAATTGGGGCAGAAATCTGGAAAGAGAATTTCTTGTCAGATTTTTTAACAGTTTCAGTCTTAGAAGAAAATGCCATGAGAACAGCTTTTCACAATATTTTGGCACCTCTTCTTCCCACCCCAGACATAACATGGCACTGAAAGAAGACAGAGAAGTATAACCCTTGCCTGAACTAAAAAAGAAAGTTCTTTAAGTTTTAGAAAAGAGACAGTTTTTGCCAGTCTCTGAGAACATTTTTTTACCTCTCTTGAACTCACTTTCCTCTCTTTGTCCAGGCTCTGGAGAGAAAAGATGTACACATATTAGCCATTTCATTAAGTAAAAGGCATTCATTACTTTAGTCCTTGAGTAAACTCATCTTTTAATGTGATGAACAGCTACAGCTTTCTCCTGCAGTTATTTCTTTAACAGCATGTGACAGTGTCAGTGGGACAGTCATGTTTTTCTCAAACAGCTACTCTGCCATAAACATTTGCGCTAAAATGTCAAGAAGACATTTCATTTTCAATATTTTTTAATGTTCCACTCCAATTGCTAAGTCAAAAACAGGAAACAATGAATATTTCACTCAGCTCTTCCTAACCCACATCTAGTTGCTTTTCAATCAAATAAAAATGATTAAAAATAAAAATAATGTTTTGAATTTCAAGAGATTCTTATAGCATGATTAACTTTCAGTAAGTTTTAGGGATGTAGACTATGCACTTGTCATCACATAATTTTCAAAGAAGGACTTAATTTAAAGCTTCAGAAGTCACAGAGATTTCCAGTAAGTGTCTTCCTGTGGTCTGTATGATTTCTTTATTTACCTGGACCATCTCATTTCTGCTCTATATTGTCTCTCATACATTCCCAAGTGCATCCCTGTAGTAACTGCTATGAATATTATAATATAATATAATATAATATAATATAATATAATATAATATAATATAATATAATATAATATAATATCATGGGAGTTATAGAAAATAATAAATTGATTTGAAAGCTTTACTTTGTTCATGAGGGACACAGAGATAACTTATATAATAGTTTAGATTTGAAAAAAGAAAATTTGAGCTATAGCCTCCATTTCCTTAGAATCTTTAGAAAGAACACTCCCAGTTTAATCCCAAAAACCGTTAAAAGCAGAGGGGGAAACAAAGAAAAAAATTCTGATTTGCAATATTCAGATAGAAAAACCTAGCATTTAATCTAGGAACTATTTTTTTAACTTGCTTAGCATCTAGGTAGTGGTTTCAGTTATTAAAATTTCACATATAAATAATATTGATCATATTGTCACGTGAATGGATTAAAAAACCCCCAATATTTTGCATATTACTTATTTTATATTTAATTTTATGAAACATGTAGTAAACAATTAGTAAATTGTTGTGAAATATTAAGGTTATAATTGAGGACTGTATTATGCAGTTTATCTAGAATATTGTGTGTTAAATTCACATCCACTGCATGATAGCAAATTCAAGATTTTATGTCCCTGTCTAGGAAAGAATATATGCAACAAAATGTAGCATCTGCAGCTTAGAAGAGCTCATATTGACATTTGAAAAAAGACACATATATTTCTTTAGTAACTAAGGATCTACTTACCCGTGAGAAAATACTAATTTTTTACAACAAAGGAACCCACTAAAAAGGATTTATCTTACTTATACAAGTGGGGGAATCCAGTATTTCCAAAGACACAAAACATTGTCAAAACAGCTAATTTGTTTTGATAAAACTGGGGTTTTGAAGTGCATTTCTTTCACTGAAATAAACTCTTCATCAACACAA
The DNA here is from genome assembly GCA_020086605.1 of Lanius collurio. Classification (NCBI taxonomy): domain Eukaryota; kingdom Metazoa; phylum Chordata; class Aves; order Passeriformes; family Laniidae; genus Lanius; species Lanius collurio. The sequence continues at coordinate 273,100 of JACBWW010000006.1, read as the reverse complement.
AAGAATTGAAATATTGAAAATTTATATTGAAAATCTGGGGTGTAAGACTTTTCCTTTTGACCAAGGAAGAGGTCTTGCTGTGCTGTATAACTACTTAACATATCAAAAGTATGGGGCTTGCTTCCTATATATATCATATTCTTATCTACGTATGTAGTTATAAATGTCTTCCTTCTTGTACTGAAACAGAGAAGAAGCTATGTACATTCTCTGACTATTTCACTAAATAAACATAAACCTTTCTTTGGTCATATTTCAGTGTGGACAATAAGTAGTAAAAAAAAAGGGAAGAAGGTATTGAGTGACTCTATCTGAGACACTGCAAGGAAATTCAGATAATTCTTCAGACAATCAGAAAATCCTTCATTACGATAAATCAATAAATCCTTTATTATATTTTATGATCAAAAAATAAAAATTTATATATATTTTTTTCTTTTTTTTCCCTTTGTTATGACTGATTTTAGAAATTTTGAATATACATGGAATAAAAACATTATGAGTATTACGAAAAAGAAAGACAAAATTATATCTACAGGCTTACAAAGCAGACAGATTCAATATTTATGGTAATGGTATGGAACCAGCAATTTTTCTGACCAAGTGAAAATTATTACATTGATGTAAGTGTTCTGTTTTTTTTAAATCAATGCAAGAAAGGATACATGATAACTCTTTCATTAGTTAAGATAGGAATGGTCATTAATTGCTTCCTCAGGCAATCCTAATCATTCTCAAAAAATCTTACAAATACTTCAGAAGTAATTTTCAGTGAGAGAAATTGTCATAATCATAACATATCCTTTAAAATTTGATTCATAGTTTAAGAGAAAAAGAATTGTTGAGCAATATGTTGTCAAGTTTTAATAAAAATTTATTAAATCACAACAGAAGGGGGTGGAGATGAAAAGAAAAGCAAGAAAAAAATGCAGCTTCCACAAGAATGTTCAGATATTCTGCACTTATTTTAACAATACTCACAGATTCTCACAAAGACAGTTTTTAGAATAATTTCTCAAGAGATAACACAAATGAGATCAGCCCAAAAGCTAACTGTCACTTAAAAGAAAAAGGAGTAAAAAACTCAAGAAAATTAATTTCATATTATGATCTCCCTCATCTGAAACTTTTAGTTAACCAACTTTGGTGTTCTAAAAGATGATGGAAGAAAGAACTTATGTTCATGCTTTATATCTTTTTGAATTCCATCACTGTGATTTTTCTCTCTTAATAGGAAATTGGCATTTTCTTTGGGTCGGGTTCATTCCATTTTCCCTGTGTTTATGCACTTCTGAAAAGAACCTGACTATGTCTTCCTCAGTAAGGTAGATGAATACAGTAATGACTATGGAGAAAAATTAATTGTTAAACAACATAAGATACAAATATAAGAATAAAGTAGCAAATACAGTCAGCTGACTATATTGTTTGAATTAGTACAAAATTACTAATACTTTGGGAATAGCAAATGTTAATGGACTATGACTTTCAATTGTTAAGTCTAAATTGGATGATACAAGAGGAGAGGAAGGGAAACATGTAATGCCTAAAAGAATATAATATGAAAATACGAGCCAGAATGAAGTTTGTGAAAAAGGGAGTGAGAATTCTCTAATTTCTAGGCATCTGTAATGTTTTTAAAACTTTCTCAATCATACCAGGCACAATTGTCAGGGAAAAAAAAAATTAGACAATGAGAAAGAAGTAATGTAAAGTATCCTGTTTTTCATGCAGTCTTGAAATAAACTGCTTAAAATGGTGGCTGAAAAGTTATAGGAGTCAAGCAGTTTCCATCGACCAGAAATTATCTAACAGAAATGATTGTCCTTTAGTTAATTTTCACTTTGCTAATAGTCTCATAGTGATGTGTTTCAATAATCTCTTTTAATGGTGTATATGTAATGCTTAAATGACAATAATAAGAACATTCAAAAAGAGTTTGATGATGACATATAGCCCTTCATTTTAATCCAGACTTGAGTATTCTGAGTAATTTTGGAATTTCACAATTATTGTTGATAATTGTGAATCAAAGTATGTTGTAGATGATAGTGTGGACCTGAGAGTCAAGGTAAAAATAGGTTAGAATTTTATTGTGGACAACTCAAAGAACAAATTAAAAACTTGTGCAGATTTAAAAAAAAAAGTAGTTAGTAATAATATTTTTTTAAAAATGTGTAAATTAAATTGGAAGGACATATTTTATTTTCTTCTATTATGCCCATGCGTTCAAATAATATTTCATAGACTTTCACTTCAGTCATAACTTCAACATAATCCAAAGCTTGCAACATGCTGATGCTATTTCCATAACAACTAAATATTTGAAAGTTTCAAAAGAAATTTCTGTAAGAGGTGAACTGAATGAAGAATAATTTTTTTCTGGGAAGCAGAATTTGATCTGGAGTAGGCTGAAGATAAGCAAAACAATGCGACCAGGAGACTGGTGTTGATGGAATGAGGTAACCTAAGGCTACTTCTTCAATAGTAATTTAGAGCACAGGAGATTCTTCTTGAAGATTTCTTTTGCATCTACATTCCAGGTATAAAGCTGTGGAACCAAGGTGGAAGTGCAAGCTGAGATGCCACCCAAACCAGTCCCCATGCAGTGGGACTGATAAGTCCTTCAGGCTTCTGCATATGTAAAAGGCTCTGGTATTTCTAGAAACTGGTTTGAATTTCAGTGTCAGCAAAGAGGCAATACAGACCAGCAGTTCTAAAATATAACAAATGACTTCTAATGAAATCCCTTTCTCTCCCCATCTGCGTTATTCAACTAAGCAGTGCACAAACACAAGATGAGCACCTACACTAGATATATAAACCCATATAATTCAAACAATATTTACAATGAGCAAGCTCATACAGTTAGATGACACTCTGTATAATCCAAGTACATTATTCAAGGATACTAAGGGCATAATTTAGTATCAGTGAGATTAATATTTTATCTTGTGTGCAAACTTTATTATTTTGTTAATGAAATACAATTAGTTGAGCCTTTGAAACAAAAAATTTGTTGAGTTCTTAGGGGGCAGACCATGATTGAAAGAAAATGAGATTCAGGACCATCAAAAACTATATGAATTAGAGAACAAAAGTATTTCACTGCAGTTATCAACATGTGAGATCAATGATTTGACTATCAGGAATACGGTAAAATCATCAAAGGTTCAGATATAAAAGCAATAAAAGCCTGCATAAACATTTTTATAGCAATTTTATTATGATTGGAAATATGCAGGTGTTAAAATATGAGTAAGTATTGACATTGTATTGTAACTGCTTATGAATAGCTTTAGATACCTCAGATTTTCTGAGCTGATGCACAGAAGATTGTGTGCCACATATGTTAAAGATGACTCCCTGTGACTGTGTCGGAGTTCAAATTATCAAGTGCATTGAATATACTCAAAAGTCCACAGAGAAATCTTGCTAATTCTACAGTCTCATCAATTTTCACAGGGGAAAAAAAAAAAAAAAAAAAAAAAAAAAAGATTGAGTTTGTGGTCCTTGGAAGAAAGGGAAGGCAACTCAGGAAAAGCACAAATGTATTGTTATACAGGGACAAAAATAGAAGGACCAAAGCCCAAATAAAACTTAAACTGTCTACTGCCATAAATGACAGCTAAAATGTTTCCATAGATATATTATCAGCATGAGGAAAGCTAAGGAGAACCTTCACCCTTTATTGGATACAGAGGGAAACAATAGTGACAAAGGATAAGGAAAAGATGGAAGTACTTAATGCCTTCTTTACCCCAGGGTTTAATAGTGAGACCAGCTATTCTCCAGGTACCAAGACCCCTGAGCTGGGAGACAGGGACAGAGAACAGAATGAAGCCCCCATAATCCAAGGGAAAATGGTCACCAACCTGCTACAACACTTGGGCACAAGCAAGTCTGTGGGAATAGATGGGATCCACCCAAGGGGGCTGACAGGGCTGATGGAAGTTCTCACTGAGTCCCCTTCAGTCACTTACCAGCTGTTCTGACTAATGAGGCAGGATGTAGATGACTGAAAGTTACTGTAGTGTCCACTTACTAGAGGGGCTGGAAAGATGATCCAGGGAACTACCGGCTTCTCAGCCTCACCTCAGTGCTGCAGAAGGTAATAGAACAGATTATCTTCAGTGCCATCACATGGCATGTGCAGGACAACCAGGGGATCAGGCCCAGCAAACACAGATTTGGGAAAGGCAGGTCCTGCTTGACTGACCTGGCCTTCTCCTATGACAGGGTGTGCGGCTTGGTGGATGAGAAAAAGGCTGTGGGTGCTGTCTTTATGGACATTAGAAAAGTCTTTGACACCATTTCTCACAGCATTCTCCTGGAAAAAATGACTACTTGTGGCTTGGACAGGTGCACTCTTCACTACATAACAGACTGGACAGATGTCCAGGTCCAGAGAGTGATGATGACTGGAGTTAAATCCTGCTGACAATCAGTCCCCAGGGCTCAGTATTGGTGCCTGTCCTGCTCAATATCTTTATCAATTATCTGGATGAGGGGATTGAATGTTCTTTCAAACAATTTAGAGAGGATACCAAGTTGGACAAAAGTGTTGGCCTGTTTTAGGGTAGGAAGGCCAGATGGATCTGGACTATGTTGATAGGCTGAGGCTACGGTATGAGGTTGAAAAAGGACAAGTTCCTTGTTCTGCATTAATGTCATAACAACTCCATGAGAGGCTACAAGCTGAAGGCAGAGAGGCTGACAAGGTACATGGCAGAAAAGGACTTCACTCTCTATGCTTAGAGAGATGTGGGGCTTTTGGCAGACAGAAAAATGAATATCATATGCCCAGGTGGGCAATAAGGTCAATGGCATCCTGGTTTATATCAGAAATACTTTGGCCCACAGCAATAGGATAGTGATCATCACCCTGTACTGGTGAGGCTGTACCTCAAATCCTGCTTTAAGCTTCAAAAACATCATTACAAGAAAGGCATTGAGGCATTGAGTGGTGTCCAAACAAGGTGAACAAAATTGGTTTTGAAATAATAATTGTTTGAGAGAAAGATTGATTTCAGCTTTCAGTAAGTCTGTATAGACCACGTTCACAAAACAGTTTAGAAGCATTATTTTTTTATTTGTCTCTAAACTTCAGTAAGTTTGTTATGTTTGTGGACTCACTTAATTTTCCCCTCATCTTGCTAACAAACTTGATTATTTTTTTTCAACTTGGTTTCTAGTGACTTTAAGTTACATCTTTACCACCCTAAAACTCAGTTATTGGAATTTGCTACATTGTACCTGAATGTGAAAAATGAATCAGGATTTAGGATGCAGATGTTCATATACAAAACAAAATGGTAAGGACAGAAAAAGCACTAAAAAAACAAACAAAAAAATTCAACAATCAAAACAACCAACCAACCAACCAAGGAAGACCACCAAAAAAAAACATGCAAAAAAAATAAAAATCATCACCAACAAAAAACTAATAAAAATAATAAAAATATATATTATTTCTCAGAGCACATTTTTTACCTTAACTAGCAGTGGGGTTGCAGCCTGAATGTATTTGCAATGAATGAAAATGAATGTAAAATAAAATTCCTATGCTCACATAGAAGACAACATGGTATATATTTGAGTTATGTAATCAGTACATCACCTATTTCATCCACCCAGCATAATCAAATATGTTTTATAACATTTGTTTAAGGTGTGTATGGACATAGCATAGCACAGCCTATTTAATTGTCATGATTCAATGATATCTCATAATAGTATACCTTTATATGCATTTTTATGCATAGGAGTTGTATAGTTTAATGCAATGTTTTATGTTTACCTAAAGAATAATTCAATTTTTTCTCAGAACCCTTAAGGTTTCAGATTAGTTGTGTATTCTTTCATTCCTTGTATATATATTTTGTATGACTGGTAAGAAAACCTTGGGTCTTATATTGATTTTATTCAAGGATTATGGTTCATCTAACTTCAAAGTTGTTACCTTGGGTCTCTAAAATTTCTGAAATGTCATGCCAAGTTTTGGAAAAAAAGTGTGGCATAATCCCATATCAGATACAGTCTCATGTGTACTGCTCTGCAAGAAAATTGGTTGCTAGCAGAAGGCTGGCAATTTAACCAACTCTTTAAATAAACATATCTAAAAGTAATAATAAATTAAAACATTTAGTTAAACAAAAAAACAGTTTTTCTTCTTGCTTTGTTCAATTTTTATCATTCTCTGCCTTTCACTTTTCTGCTGAAATAAAAAAAAATCAACTTCTAAACTTTGATAGTTTAGTTTCATGTTTAAACAGATGGCTGATAAAAGCTTACGCAACTCAGACATCTCACCTAACCATTAATCTTCATTTCAGAGCAAGTGCTGAACATTAGTTGACACAATTCTCTGGAGACTTTTTTGAAAGGAGATCCCAGATACCTCCTCTCTTTTAACTTATAGTTACTTTATCCTACTCCAGGTTTGCTTTTTAAAACAAAATAGGTAGGGAAGGACAATGAAAGGGTGAGAGCAGAGCCGGCAGGCAAAGGAGGAAGTACAGCTGGAGCCGAAGCAAAAAATCTCACTGTAGTAATTGTGACTTTTAATTTGTCATAATCTTGATGTATAAAATATATATTTTCTTTCTTTTTATCGCAGTGAAGTCCCCCATAGGAAAGAATACTATCTACAAATTCTGGTGAATCTCTGCAGCTTTGGAAATAACCAGAACCAGTAGTATTCGGAAACCCATTTCTACATTATAAATATGTATTTTGAAGTTCAGACATGTAAGTATGACATCAGGATAAATGACCTTTTTCCTCAATTTCTTGTTGTGTACTTTGTCTTAAAATCTTGGTGTGCTCCACAGAAACCTGAAACCCATTTAGCATCATGAATTAGCTGCTCACAAAAGACTGACAGACCTTTTACCAACCATGAGGGTATATATATGTCCAAGAAGGCAACAAGACAGTAGCTATAGCAAAAGATTTTCTGTATTTGGATAATTCAGAAATTCAAAGTCTGATTTTGAGATTACTAAATGTTAAGGCAAGAGAAATGGACCTTCCAGAAGCTCAGAATTTCAGCTCATGGCTAAAACAGGCTTCTGGTTTTCATCAAAAACTAAATATCACATTCAGGCAACAGAGATACACAAGATTCAGCCCCTGGTCCCATTTGTAGTGTTCTCAAGGAGTATTAGATTCACTACTTTTTTCATAGGCTTCCCATAAGTTCCTCTTCAGATGTTTTGCCACAGTCAGTGTGCAGCATAGAAAAATGTATTCTAGATGTCCCTTAGTAGTACCATCCATAGAGATAATATTAAAGAAATAGATAGGTTCTACTCAATTTAATCTGACTGAGGTCTAGAATGAGAAAACACAGCCCCAAAATTATGTATTGCCAAGTTTTTTGTTTCTTCTTGTTCTTGTCTGGAATAGTATCTGTAGATATCCTTTCACTTTAGAGAGTGAAAAAAGACACCGATGAAGGCGGAGTACTCTATTTGATAGTAGGTCTTCCAAAATTGTGAGAAGTCAATCTAATCTTTGGAGTAGCTGCATATTTCTAACAGTTTCTTCTTATTTTTTATAAGAAAAGCAATGACGAAAGTTAATCAAGTCTACTCTTTCTTGAAATATATTTTCTAAATATTAATGGAATGTCACACTTGTTTAGTGGTACTTCTAAATCCTTATCAACTTGTGGAATCAGAGCCCAACAAGAAAAAAAAAATTACTTGCACAGTTTGTAGGGTTGTGGTTTTTTCTTATTTTATTGTTTTTGCCAGGAATATTCATTATTGTAGACTCATTTCAGCTTATTGACATATGGAACAATAAAGAAAATAAAATTAAACAGAATTGGCAGTTAGCTATATAAAACTTGAAACATGACAGCTTAGTGATGTTCAGAAAGCTCTTTTGTGAGCAAAAGAACTAGAATTATTGTCTTATGCCACTGTGTAGTTTGGAAAATCTGAAATATTAACATACTATAATTTGCAAAAAATGTCAATCTGTTGCTAAAGCCAGATATTAGAGCTACATATGAAACTCACTGTGAAAATTTCTCCATTAAAAGGTATGTGTAGGTTCATGAAAGTGTGATGATAAGAAAGGAGTACATTTTGTTTCTCATTAGATACTGCTCAGAAGGTGCTGTGGTTTTAATAGACTCCTCTGATCCCTATTTCTTGATTTATGCTCCCATCCATGACTTGAATTGGGAGTGATGTGTATCTCACGGTCTGCGGGTTTAAATGCACTACATTTGCAAAATAGTTGTATTATGACAAATCAGCTGTCAAAGATGAGGAAATTAATTTCCCCTGTTTTGTTAATGTTGTTTTAATATCTGATGTGGAACTTAACTCTAACATATTACATGACTGCTTGTCTAAAAATATACTTGTATTGTGCTACATTATAAAAATGTGATTTAAGAAGAACATATTTGCTTTTAAACAGATTTTTCACTTCCTTTTTAATTAAATGTGAAAAATAATTTGTGAATAGCCCAAGTAAAGACTAATACTCCGTATTTTGGTAACCTAATTATTTTTGGTAATTAAGCAAGTTTCTTGCATACTTGTTCTTATGCTTGCAAACTTTCAAATTATCAAGGGACCTGAACTAGCATTTCCTGAAGCGAGATGGATGTCAGCCATTGCTGTAAAACTACAGAGGCATTTAACAGATCAACCACTGCGTGGATAAGAATAAGTAGGTCCTATCTGTTTGTGAGACTGATGAGTAAAAAATGAATTAGTCTACTTCTCTGAATGGCTGTCCTTTAGCAGAATCTAATTAATGTACTTGGCCAGTTAAATAAGTGATGGCTAATTTTATCAGCTTGTTTATTGGTATTCATGAGAATCAAAAACAATACCAGGGAACCAACTTAGTGCTGACTATTTTGTCCTGGGCAAATCTAACATCTGAGACTGAACAAAGTAAGCACTCCTTGCTGATTAATGTCAAGGGTTTGACTGATTTTTTTTATATATTATTTTTAACTTAAACTGTGGATCTTTACTTAAATTGTCAACTAAAATCAGCAATGATATTAAAATGTGCATTTTATATGTGGGTTTATATACTTATATTAAAAAAAATTATGAAGAAAAAGTTCATAATACAAAACATATATTCATAACTTAGAATTTTATTTTTCTAGATATGCACAATAAATGCGAATCTTTCTATTTCTTGCAATTACAATTCCCTATCTGAAACGTGGAAGAAAGTTTAGGTTCAAGCAGGGATTAATTCTTACACATATTCAGTGGTGTAAGCAGACTATTTGTCAATTTACAAAGCAGTAAAGCCATGAGCTAGAATGAAGGTGTAGATGTTCAGTATTCGCTGAGAAATGCTGAATCTGCCTTTTCCAGGGAAATGCAAATATCTCCCAACATGTGACGTGGGCAATTTGCATCTGTGTTATATGAATTTCATCTTCAAGTAGGATGCTCTGGATAACCAGCATGAGGTATATATATTTATAAAAATATCTGCGTATACCCCAGAGTAAAGTTTTCTGTAGCAGGATATTGTTCTTTCTTTTGCTCTTTCTAGCAAAACCAGATTCTGGCAACGTTTGGAATAATTAGTACTTAAAAATCAATATAAACAAAAGGTTTCTACATATGGCTCTTATGACCAATATCTGGAGATACAGCCAATGCTTGTAAATAAGTACAAACCCTTAGAAAAAATATATAGAAAATGGAATTATTTTTTCCCAATCTATAGTAATGAATTTCATAATTACTGGCGTTCTCCATCTTTTTTCCAGAATTATACATGGAGTGTTGGGGGTATTTTCTGGCCTAGTATAGCAAATTTTGTCTGTCTTTTCCACAAAAAAAACCTTATCTTTCACTTGTTCTTAGTTAGAGGTAAAATGAAATTCAGCCTTATAAAAAACCCCAACTTAATAAGTACAATATCAGGAATGTGCCTCTAATAGAGTAGTTTTCTAATTTTTAAATTTGAACTCCCTTGGATCTTAGCTGATATGTTCTTTTCTATGTACTTATTTGGAATATTATTAACATTGAATGAAAAGATTGATTGATTGATTGATTGATTATTTGACTGATTGATTCATTGATTGATTAATAGAAAAAAAAACCCAACAACTTTTATATAAATATTCCCTTTATTTGGATTTTCCCCCAAAAACTCTCTCCTTACCATTCCCATGCCATTGATTAGATATCACATATCACGGGCAATGCTGCAAAGACAGTTTAATTGAGAGGGCTCTAGTGAGAACCAGTGATTTGTGATGAAGAATTCTTGGAGTCAGGATGTCTCATGACTCCCATTTCTTGTCAAGTGGACTTTGGTAGTGGTTTAATTTTATTGATATCTTTAATTTGTTTTCTCTTTCTGGCTTTTTAAAATATGACTGTAATCCACAGAATCACAGAATCACAGAACCACAGGACAGGAAATGTTGGAAGGGACCACAGTAGACCATCTGGTCCAACCTCCCTCCTCAGGCAGGGTCATCCTAGAGCACATGGCACAGAATTACTTCCAGATAATTCTTGATATCTCCAGGGAAGAATACTTAGCAACCTCTCTAGGCAACCTGTTCCATTGCACAGTCAGCGTCTTAGTTAAATAGAGTTCCTCATGTTCAGGTGGAACTTCCTGAGCACAAGTCTCTGTTGCTTCTTGTCCTATTGCTCAGCACTAACAAGAAAAGCCTGGTTCCATCCTCTTGACACTCTCCCTTCAGATACTCACAGATATTGATAAGATCTCCTCTCAGACTTCTTTCCTTGAGGCTACACAAGCCCAACTATATCAGCCTATCTTCATAATAGAGTTGCTTCCATCCCCTATCATCTTTGCAATCCTCAAGGAGCTCCATGTGCTGAGGAGCCCAGAACTGGACAGAGTGCTCCAGATGCAGCCTCACTAGGGATGAGTAATTCAGCTGCTATTCCCTGGATGGGATGTGGTCAGCATGCTTGAAACCTATTCCACAATGATTCCCCTCACACACAGGCTGCAACCATGAGCACCTGTTGACAGGGATGGAATGGAGGGTGGAGCAAAGTGGAAACTGCACAGCCAAGGATCTGTTGAAACTCTTGCAGGGAAGGTTGTACTCGATGGTACTTTGCAGCTGATGAACCCCATAGCAGCTGTCAGTCAGGGCAGCTGGGAGAGGGGGTCTTGCTCTCAAGGCAACAGTTGTGGCAGAATTGCTCTCCTTGGATGAACTTGGTTTATTTTGACCTTATTGTAATACTAACATACAACTCAATTCCAAAGTACGACCATCTGCCCTCAAGGTACGACCACCCCTCACTGAGGAAGTGCTTTTTATTTTATTGACTATACCTTTAAGAGCAAAGCAAGACAATTTTGCAACAATCAGTAACAAAGGTGTGCATGAATAGAGTTATTCAAGCTCCACCTAAACATAAAGAAATAGTATAAAAATATATTGAGAATGGGGAAAATTAGGGAAGACTCCATCATAACTGCTGAGATCAGTCAATGGGCTGAACCTGTCCTCTCCCTCATAGGCACGGGTATGAACCACACTGTGTGTGTACAGAACAATTTTATTGGAGATTAGAGTTTGTCTGTGCATTGCTTTGAATGAGTCTGTTTTTGCAGTTAGATACCATCAGAGGCAACCTTGAACCTTAACCTGTCACAATTTTTTATTAATAAAGAGTGTTGTTCTGTAACGTGTTGATGTGAGTCCTTCATGGGCACTGGCAATTGGGGAACATAATCAAGTAAAGTGGGAAGACCTGCTGAGGAGTCTCCTGTCAGTGTCTGTCCCTAAATAAGTCAGTCAAACCACCCTCTGATCCAGCAGGATTGCTCAGTGAAGGGTCCCCATCACAGGATGGTGACAGACTGGTTGGGCATGACAGTCTTGTCTTTCCTGGGACATGATCAGACAAAAAATAATAGTAAGGGTTGAGGACTCTCCCCAATTCATGTGAATATCAGCAAACTAGAATCTGAGCAGCAAAGTTTTGATGCAATGTGTGTGAAGTTGTAATTAAATATGTATGATTAATAAAATTGTGATCATAGTGTCAAGGTCCAAAGTACACCAACAGTCTCTACAATCTCTTTCCCATCCTGTCAGGAAATTTTCTTGATCTTCACTGAAAAATGTTCCAAATTTTGAAAATCTTTCTGAATGCTACTGTAAATGAATTAAAAGTTCTTACAAAATAGTGTGCATTTAATCAGAATACAAGTTAAGGATGTCTTTTTAACCTTTCATCTGATCCCACAGCAAAGTCAGAAATTGCTTCAGCATATACTTTTCACAAGTCTGAGGGCTGCAGTTTCAAAATCACTGGTCTTTGTGTTAGTTAATGTTTTCAGTTTGCTTGTGGACAAACACTCTCAGCATAAACACCATCACAATTGGCAATCTTGATGACTGCCTCAGCAGGACAGCTAGAGAGTTAATGGACATGAAAACTGAAATGGCTCAAGTCGAAAAGCGCAGATCTATCCTGTTGGTAGAGCACTTCTGGTTTTTCATACTGCTACAGACGGAAATTTTTATCAGGGTTACAGTGATAAGCTTCTTCTTTGGTTTGTCTTAACCAGAGAAAATAAGCAATTGTAGGAACAGGAAATGAATTTTCTGGCTACTGTTTTTCTGTGGTAAATTATATATTTCTAATGTAATTGCTAAACCCTAAAGTATTTTTGAATGATAGCCTATGGAATATAATATGATGGATTTGGATAATAAGATGCTGTGTTAACTTCTTTTATATACCACAAATCTCACATAGTCAGAACTTAAAAAGTAGGTATAAAATGTCACATAAAACGAACAAGAACATTTTAAAAAGAAGTAATTTGATGTAGCTTTCCATGTCACAGTAGGTCTGAACATAAGCCTTCTCTGTGCAACCCAGAAGCTTTAAGCAGAAGAGCTTGATGTGTGTGGGGGGCAGCTGAAGGCAAAACATATAGTGCCTGAGGCAATCGGCAGTATCTCTGAATCCTCTTGAATATTTCTGAAAATGCAGTAATTCAAAAGTCTGTTATGGAAACTTATATGAAGTTAGCTCCAGTTAAAAGAGTAAAAAGTGGTGTTACCTAACTTCTGCATGATATTCAGAATTTCATTTGTCACTCAATGGACACACAAACTGTTCAAAGCAATGTCATGCCTCAGATGAAATATCTGGGAAAGAAAAATATTTATCATCTCAATTACTTCTATGCCAGAGGAGAGCTTAGAGCACTTTACTGACTAAGAAGGCCCTTAGCACTGTTTTTCTCCTCCACTGAGTATTCACAAAATTAGTCACGTAGGTAGTTCTTTAGTGCAACATAAGGCTGGTCACAGTATTTGCTTTTAGAAATGAAGAAGATTCTGAATAACAGAGATTTTATGCCTTCCTTCCTTCCTTCCTTCCTTCCTTCCTTCCTTCCTTCCTGGAATCCTTCCTGGAATCCTTCCTTCCTGGAATCCTTCCTGGAATCCTTCCTGGAATCCTTCCTTCCTTCCTTCCTTCCTGGAATCCTTCCTTCCTCCCTGGAATCCTTCCTTCCTGGAATCCTTCCTTCCTTCCTTCCTGGAATCCTTCCTTCCTGGAATCCTTCCTTCCTTCCTTCCTGGAATCCTTCCTTCCTGGAATCCTTCCTGGAATCCTTCCTTCCTTCCTGGAATCCTTCCTGGAATCCTTCCTTCCTTCCTTCCTTCCTCAAGACACAAGGCTACTGCCTCAAATCACTTCTATTCAGGACTCTCCTGTCCAGTTGCTGGAATCCAGTCCGGTGTCCCCATTCCCTGGATGAATACAAATAAACCTGTTAGACCTGATTCTGCTTGTATGAGATGTTTTTGAATTGAGAGAACATTGTTATAGGGAAATTAAAAACTTGAATTTAAATTAATTGGTTTTTTTTTTTTTTTCTTAGCCTTTTACTCATTTAGTAAAGCTAAATTAACTTAAGCTAATTATAAAGGGAGAGAGAGAGAGGTAAAAGGATAAAAAAAAAAAAAAAAAAAATCCCATAAAGCAAATAAGAAAGAAAACAAGCAAGAAAAGTGAAGAGAGGTAAAGCTCTTATATTCTTATATTCCAAACCAGGTCCTGCTGTAATCAGCTGTATTTTTAGAACAGAATCCTGTTGGCTTCAGAAATATCTCATCAAGGGTAAACAGCAGAAGGGAAGAACTCAGGGTAAGAAGTAAGGTTTAATTACTAGAAAAATAGAATCCACTGACACCATTCAGTTTCCACAAAAAGAAAGAAGATACCAGTATATTTGTGAATAAGATAGTTATCAACATTGTAAATGGTTATTCAAAACAGTTTTCACAAGTCTGTGAGACATTACAGTGGTACAAGAAATTGTTTATTCTGAATATTTAGTACAAAGTTTCTTTAATAGAATTCATGATCAAAATAAAAAAAACATGTAAAACTCGTAAGTATAAACCCTCATTTTTGACATTTTTTACTTTTGAGATCTGTCATAACTTATTGTGAAAATATTTTAAATATGGTAGTAGTGTGTCTTCCTCCTCTAAATATTATAACATGGATCAATCTCCTTTAACTTTCAGCTAAAAGCTGAACTAAAAGTCTTGCAGCAGAAGAATGAACACAATTAAGGGGATGAAGACGTAGAATCATAGACTTAAAGAATTAGCTATGCTGGGGAAGATCTCCAAGATCATCAAGACCAACCAACACCACCATCACTTAACATATTCTGTCACAGCTCAAACTTACACCACCAGGATACAGAAATTTTTTTCCAGCATATCATTCTTTTGTCAGAAATCAACATAAGTGAATATTGCAGGTATGGAAAATAGATTTATATGTTCAGTTACACAGAAAGGTTTTCAGGTCCAAGATTTTTTATTAGGTATTTAAGTAATGCAAAGATTACAGTTAAGCAGTTAGAAAACCCCTAAGCATTTGTCAAGGTCTCTAGTGTCAAGTATGTAAGTCCTCAGTGTAAGTTTAGAACTCGTTTCTGCTGTTTTAAAAGCCTTTATGGACCTAATAGCCTTTGTTGGACAAGAAATTATTAGAAGCTGAGCAGTGCTGATCAACAACTACTACGGTTTTTATAATAAAAAAATAAATGCTATTAATGTATTTGTAATATGTATGATTTCCTAAGGTTGTCCTTCTTAAAAAGAAAAAAATAACGAGTTGCCCTGCTAACACAGTCTATTCACATCTGAATTAAAAGTTGTCTTTCTTTGTTGTCAAATGCAATCCTACAATTGCTCAGAATATCAGTAAAAGGAGATGATATTATATATTGTTTACAGAAATCAAATCCAACAAGCAGAAGTAGCATGAAGCTTGGAAACACACTCTGAAAAACAGCTTATCACTGCTGAAGAGACCATTTTTGTCAACTTTTACAGCAATAAGGAATAAAAATAAGATTTTCCAAAGAGAAATTTGAGTTTTCATGCCAACGCTTAAAGATTTCAGTATTGGTATTCTATTTTTTCTTTTATGAAATTCTAGAATATCTAATTCTCTTTTTCCTATTCCAAGTTAGATCAAAATCTAACTGTATGGAAAGTTTCTAGAAAAGATAAATTTTGAACATAAAGTTCAGTTTGCAAGACCTCAGGCCAAGTGAAACAATAAAGAACTCAAAATCCTCAAGTTGCAGGTCATATGGGGAAATATCCAGAAACATAAATAACTGCTGGCAGAGTCCTTTGGTCTTTGCCATAGCAAAATATTTTAAGTAGTGACTCTTCCTAAGTATGCATTTGTACATTTACACAATAGATCGCTTTCATTATTGAAGTTTGAATAAATTTTTGTAATACAGTAAACAAACAAATAATAACAAATGAGAAATGTGCAGGGAGGAAAACAAATATAAAGTCCTGTGAAGTTATTTTTAATCCTGTGATATCTAAAATTACTTTTTAAACAATGCTATAATATTCAGGAAATGTGCAAAAATCACTTAAAAGCTGATGAGATTCTCAAGGGTGAATTGTATGCAAGTATTCTGCTTGCTGTGGTAGAATCTATCAAAGACTGTGCAAGCATATTTAAACTCACAAGGTGAAAAATGACAGTATTCTGTGCAAATGAGCTTGCAGTCCTTAAATTCAGTTTTAACGGTTGGATATAATTGAACTCTATTTCTATATTTTAGTTGCACTGCTGATGATCCTCAATGACCACTTCTGGCATAGATTAGGTTTCCTGTAAAAGATGAGCATCTGAAATTAAGTCAGCAAAATCAAATTCTGTCATTTAGTTTTATCTCATTATTAACAATATAACAAGGACTATATTACATGCTATTATTGCTTTATGTCACGTTATAGAACATTATGTTCCATCAGTGTGTGGGTAATCTCCATCAGGAAAGCACATAGTAATGGTAATGTACAGCTGGGCAAATGACTAGCTTTGGGAATTTCTTGAAGGCCAAAGCTGGAAAAGTACAACAGAAATGTTCAAGTATATATAACAGCAAGCAATTTTCCTTATTTTCCTTGGGTTTTTTGAAGGGGAACAGAAAAGAGTTTTCACCAACTCAAACCTTGGATTTTTTTATGGTAGAAAAAATAATTTATGGAGGCTTGGAATGCAAAACTGATGAAATGTTTTATCTGATTCCTCAATTGGGTCTTTCTCTTACACTTTTTGAAATGTCATCTTACCATACCTTTCTGTGCCAAGATAATATTAAATCACTGAAGGAAACCCCACATACTGGGCAAAAAGAAATATGGAAGAGAAAGGAAAAGGGAAATTTAAGGTAAAATGAATAAAAATAAAGATGAGTCTGGGAGACATGCATCACTGAAACACTGAATCCTACAAAGCAAATGCTCTCAAAGGACGATCTCTGACAGGAAATATTTGACATGCAATAGATAGTGTGTTATAAATTGTGTTTGTATATGGGAAGAGAATATTAGAAATTACTTTAATGAGAGTTATCCCTATTAGAAATCCAACAGTGCATCTTTCAGCCGAAAAAATATGAACACTTCCATTCTCACCAACCCTGTGAATAACTACACAACATGACATTCAAGTTTCTGGTTTGTAGTGATTAAACTCTCATCTGATGAGGACAACTTAACCCCAACAGTTTACAGTATTGTTTTTTTGGTTTTGTTGTTTGTTTGGTTGGTTGGTTGGTTGGTTTTTCTCACTGGAGATATTTAAAATTAACATAAAGAAAAAAAAAATCATATATTAGTAAGATACCAGTCTTCAGATGTCTCAGAAGTGTGACTAGGAACTAGGAATAACAACTGCTGTAGACATCAGCCCCAGGGACAGTCAGCTTTTAATAGAACTGAGCTTATGCGGGATCTAATGTTTGAACATTTCTCATGTTTATGCTTACATAAAAGTTAGAAGAATTATTGGACTAGTCTTGACACAAAAACCAGGTATTAAAGGAATGCTCAGGCATATATCAAATGGTATTGATTGGGCATTCATATTTTACCCTCTTACATAATATACTGGGTTTAATTTACTGACCAAAATTAGACAACTTGTGCTCCCTACAATACTCAAGTCTTGTTTGTGTTGCTGGCAGCTCGAGAAGACATACTTGAGGAGTGACAGTCAAAAGCCAGATGGAGTACCCTAGACTTGCATAGCTGAGCCAAGCCTATGTGTTTCAAGAAGAAATCTACAGCTAGCTACAACCTGGAAATGCATTTTGTCCTTACGACTCTTCCTATTTATTACAGCTGTTAGTAGATTACTGAAGATAAACCCTAAGAAACCTGCTAGCACTTAGAGAATTCTCAAGAAATCTGTTAATCTAGAAAATGTTCATGAATTCTGATTTTTCTACTGATATAACTGAAACAGAGATCACACTGAAAGTAAAATTATGCAAGAATTTAAATAAATTCTATCATTAAAGATGTGGCAGAGAAGGATCAGGAAGTAATTTTGAGCAAATAATTTTGAAAGATAACATAAAATGGTCCTAGCTCACAGGGCTCTCTAGTAGACCATAATATCAACAAACTTAAGGCCCATAGAAAGATTAAAAATCAGATAGATTTTTGCTACAGAAAGGAGAGCACATCAGAAAAAGGTAAAGCAAGCCACATGATTGGAGATGTTTAAGAATCATCCCACCAGGCAGACCTTCCCCTGATCAAAGCAATCTATAAATAAATAAACCTCTATCTTTATGATACTAAATTTTGTCTGTCTTGCTCTGGCATTGACAAGGAACATTCTGAAGGAAGCAGTGCACAGAATAAAACTCCCATAGCAAATCTTCTTATTTATTTATTTGTTTCAATCCTTGGAAAAGATGATGAAGAGGATAAAATTACTAGATTTGTAATAAATATCAGTTGAAATACAACAAATCCCAGATTGCTTAAAAAATAGTTGATTCCAGCTAATATAACCAAAAATAAATGGTTAGCATAGCTGAAGATTTTTTTTTTTTTTTAGAGTTAATCTTTCTGTGTGAGGAAAATAAAGACCAGATACATGAGGGATGTCATTCAGCAAGATGAACAATTTCATAGGTGCAAATATCTCTGTAACTATGACAACAGTCAGAAGCTCACTTGGGGAAGTAGGAAGCCAGAAGCTTGGCTACCTATCACTGCCTCCAGCAAAATTAGTGTCAAAGATGAATAAAGAATTTATTAAAAAAAAAAAACAAAAACCAAAAACCTGCACTTTCCAGTTTATTTAAATCCAGCTCAAGACAAAATTTAATCAAAATTTCAGAGAAAACTCTAGAGAAAAATGCTTTGTGGATGTTTGTTTGTTTGTTTGTTTGTTTTTCTTTACATCTAAGAAAACTTTTTTTTTTTTTTTCCTTACATCTAAGGAGACATTTCATTTATCCTGGATATTTGAATATTCTTGAAAATAAAATTTAAAAAAAAAAAAAAACAAAAAACCCACATTCCCAAAAATACTGAATGTTGGGTATGGGGTTTTGTTTTATTTTGTTTTGTTTAGAGTGGACTTTTTTTCACCTGATATGAATAAGTTTTTATGTATTTGAAAGACTCAGTTTTTTATTTTGAAAAAAATTACATTTTTCAGGAGAAAAAAGTTTTACTCAGACATTTTCATGTACTGCTGCTCTGAAGCATAGTTGTAGTTCACAAAACTACAGAAGAAATTATCTCTGTCACCTCCCCAAATAAAAAAAATCATTTTTTTTGTCATTATTTTCGCAGTTACAACTGATGTAGACTAAATTGGATTTGGTGATGGGAATACAAAAAGACTGAAAAATAATGAAAGTTACTTCTGACTTCAGGTCTGCAGCTGAATATAACAGCTAAGTATGCACATTAAAATAAAAATTCATCATCTTCAAAGTGACTAGCTGCAAAGAGAGACAGACGAAATTGTAAATTTCATTATAAATCTGATTTTATGTTTCCTAAGATTTTATTTAGATTTTACTGTATGTTAAGAATTCTACTTTGTATATCTGATGAATATGCACCAGTTTTCATATTTTAGAAAGCCAGTATTAAATCTCACTATGATTGAAATTTGTAAAAAAGGACTGTTTTCCTAATATCACAAATAACCTGCTCTATGATAATTTATTAATTCAAGCATTTATGTTAGTCTTTTATTTTAAACAGAAAGAAAAGATGTTTGCTTAATGAAAAATTCATTGGGTCCTTAATGAAAATGCATTTTAGTCCTAATAAAAAAAATTGTATGACTCATTATATGAATATATGTGTATATGCATAACAAAAAAATCTATAATAACTACCAAAACATTCCATCAAGAAAGTATTTTGGTATTTTAAATATTAAAATAATTTTTTGAAGACCCACAAAACTAGCAGTAGTTGAAAAAGGTTTCTTCTTAATTAGAAACTTCTCATGAACAAAGGCAGCTAAATTGTGTAGTTTGATTGGAGTAAATAACTGGTGGTGCTGTGTGTATTCTGGAAGCAAGATAATAATTAATATGTTTGAACATCACAAAGTTAAGATCATGAGTTCNAGGGTAGTCGATAACCCACCTCCCAAAACAAAGATACAGGAACAATTTTCTTCATAACTCAACCTATTTTTTACATATGCCTAGAGATCACAGTGTTAAAACATCTGTAAAAAACAAAACAACAAAAAAACCAAACCAAACCAAAAAAAAAAAAAAAAAACAACCAAAAACCTCCAACAAAACAACAAAATAGGGTCTGATGCTTTAAGATGCTTTTGCTGCATTTTAGGGTATTTATCATTATTATGGGAAATGAAGAGCTGGGAAGAATAGATGACAGTTAGAATAAAGAAATAATGGGAAGTGAGACATATCTAAGAAAGAATTTAGGGGGGAGAGGAAAAAGGTCACTGCATTTAGAGAAAAGCCAGTTTGAAAAAGGGGATGAAATAGGTGAGAAGAAACAGAAAGATATGAAAAGAGAAGGCATATTATCAGCAAAAAAGATAAATAAGTATGTGATGGATAGTTTCTGATCCCAAAAGAAGATGGAAAAGGGAACTTCAAAGACCTTTGCTCCCAGTAAGGGCAACTAATGGAATTCTGGAAAGTTGTTCTCCAAGATCAAAACTAGATCTTTGATTTGATTTGATGTGCCTTTCCTTAGAGGCCAAAGTAACTGCAGCATTCCTGATTTGCTTCTCTGTGAGTAAAACTGGATATATGAACAATATTAATTATATTAATAAAGCAGATTCATAAAAAATAACACTGGTATCTTCATTATGGTCATTCATTCTGTGCAAAGGTGAGCTGAAATCAATTTATCTAAAAATTCAACTTTCTTACCTTTTTCAAACTGAATATTAAGCAGTAAGACAAATTTAACACTCATCTACTCTTCCTATACAGCTCTAATAATCTTGCCATCTTCAATGAGGTCTTCAGATTGCAAATCAAATATGATTTTGTCTTAATGGAGAAAGTTCTGTAATTCTTCAGAGAAAGTTCCAATCCATCATGTGAGAATGCTCTTTACAAGCTGCTGCTGCAGTAACTGTTTATAGCAAAAATGGAATGAGTGCAAGCTTTATGACCTGTAAGAGTTAAATTATTGTATTTAAGTATTTCTGTTGTATGTGCTCTGTTTTATTAAAAAAATCCCTTAGAAACTCATCCCAAGGAGGGAATCTCTTTTTGCTTTTCTAGATATTACAGGAATATATAAGAATAATCAATCCTCCAGAATCATAATAAACCTGCATACAAAACAAAAAAAAAAAACAAACCAAAAAAACCCCCAAAAACGACAAAAAAAAAAAAAAAAAAAAAAAAAAAAAAAACCAAAAAAAACTGTCATAAAACCAAGAATTTTTATGTCTGAATTATTTTTATTCTTTCTTTAAATATGTCTACAAACAATTTCCTGACATCACTTTCAGTATGAATACTTCATAGATGTAAAGAAAACATCAGCTCTTAGATAATCCTAAAAGAATTCTTTTAAACTGCTGAAAATTTTGCCATCTTATCATCATGTCTTTCTGCTTTGAAGAACTATTTGAAATCTTTTCTTATCTTTGTGACATTCAGAAAATTCACTGGATATTTTCTATTGTATATTGTCATTTTACTCATTTCTATTGGGGTTTACAGCTATTTAAAAATATCTAACAATATTTAATTAAGATGACAAAGGTTAATTTAATTAGCATAAAAGCTTAAATTTTGTGTATCAAAGAGTTATGAGAAATATCATGTTTTAGTATGAGAACTTACATTTAAATAAAATGGAAAATATTTATCCTGTATTTCTCTCAGGCTGGAATTTAGGCAGGACTGAGATCCCAGGAGTTCAGATAGAAATTCAGTCTTCCTGTCAGATAATGAAGGCATTAAAAAATTCTGAGGCTTTCCTTTGGTAAGTGTAAAGGTTCTTCAAGACTCATAACGATGAGTATTATTGCATTTTCCTCCTCCTGAGGAGCCTATTTCCCTCTCACACTCAATTGCAATCTATATTTAGTTAGAGACTTTCTTAGACATTGATTGCATCTCCAGTATATCTTAAATCACTACTCTTACTCTAAGCATGATGAACACAAATATGATTGCACTGAAACTCATTAAAACTGGAGATGGCCACCTTTTCCTTTTTTTTTTTTTTTTTTTTTTTTTTTTTTGCATAATAAGCTCATGATTAAAGCATTTGTCCCTCAGTCTGAAAAGTA
Source organism: Lanius collurio (assembly GCA_020086605.1). Classification (NCBI taxonomy): domain Eukaryota; kingdom Metazoa; phylum Chordata; class Aves; order Passeriformes; family Laniidae; genus Lanius; species Lanius collurio. Next base: position 250,955 of record JACBWW010000006.1, on the reverse strand, counting down.
CATGCCTGTAGAACCAATATCCACTGTGTGTCAGGACACAGAAAGAAATATTTTGCTTCTGAAGATATGTCTCTTTCCTAACAGAAATCCACTATCCACAAAGCTAGAAGAGAAAAGCTACCAGGCTAGGGCCATGAGAAAATTAAGGCAATGAAGTTTGCCTGTTCTGATCCCTCTTCCAGAATCATGCTGATTACAAAACAGTGCTGGTCCATTATGGGCAATGTGAAATTTGTTTGGTAGAAAAAATATCCTGAAGATTCAAAGAGCAGCAGAAACTATCTAACTTGTATAAATGCTTGTTTATGAGCCAAATTGTCCTTTTTCTATGTGTTTTAGGTGCTTTCATGAAATGTATTTTAAAATTATTATTATTTTTTTCTCACATATTTGTTTGCAATTTTTCTGTGCTGCAAATCCTTCAAAAGGTTTGGCAATAATTCTATGAGGGTATCACATGTGTGCACATACATGCAAATTCTTACTCATAGAAAGCCACATGTATTAAGAACTAGAGAGGAATATGTGTGTTTATCAACCTTCTTAAAAACATAGGTACAGTGTTGGGGTAGACACATTTGACCAGCATCCAGTCCCACAGTAGAGGAGTTCTCCTGTCACAACCCAGTAAACAGAAGGGTGCTTTGGCTCCATGTGCCCAGACACAATCAGTGGACAGGCTAAGCACGCATTCCTGTGACTTTTTGGTGACTCTAACTCTGAGAAAACGGCCACATCATTCTTCATTATTTTCTTAAGAGTGAAGAGTCAGAGTACTCTGTCCTTCACAGATTAGGTTTCTTGGTTCCTCTGCCAATCGTTGATCCTCACAATGTGTTTCTTGTTAATCTGATTACCTTCTAGTCAGATAACCAGTGCATAAATATATATATGTCTATATACACATACATGTATATATATATGATGTGTTCAGGTCTGACCTTTCCCCTCTGAAAGGATCCTTCAGAAGCATAAGAAGGTAGAAAAAAATGACCTGCAGAAGGAATAAATATGCAACCAATTACTTGTATTTGATTCTTTTCATCTTAACCTACATTATGTGGCACAGCAATATTACCAGGAACAAGACTTACAGAATAACATATCAAGATGCATTGCAATACATTTTTTAAAGTATTGTAATATTTAGCATCTTTTTATATAAATAAATCCACCAAATCTTTCTTAACAATCAATTGAAAGGTGATTGTTCCAGTATAATTTTGTTTTAAGATTCAGCAAACTAAGAAGTGATATGGAGGTGAAGTATTATGTTCCCATTACAGTAGGGTTTCCATTTTTTCCATTTTTTCCATCTTCCCTTTTTTCTCACACAGATAAACATGCAAATATATTTGCACAATTTTTGCCCAGTCTGTAAGATATAAATCTCCCCAACTCTAGACAAGTTCTAGGGAAAAACTAAACTAGAACAGCTAGAACAAAAATAAAATATGATGTTATAGTAAACTGTGAAATAAAAGGTACTATTTGTCCCTGACTGTCATCTTGCTTTCTTTCTGCAAGTGGTGACTACCCCCTGTTAAATTTATGGAAGCTCTGATTACATATGATGCTGTGGCACAACAAAATGTGTTTAGTTGCAGAAGTTTATTAGAGCATGTTCAATGACTTACTGTGATTATATCTAAAGGTACAGATCACGCCCAAAGCATTACTGAAAATATCTGAAGGCATAAATCATATTGCAGGTTTTGAAGGTCATCCTGTAGGATCCATGATCCCTAAAGATATTTATTTTTAGGTAAATTTATTTACTGCTTAGTTGTGTCCTTTTTCTCTGACTTTTTTTTTTTCTTTTTTTTTTTTTTCTCTTCCTTAAACATGCTTGTCTCCAAGGAAAACCAGATAATGATTAAGTCCGAGTATATTGCTAACTGCTAACACTGGTTTAAAGATCAAGCTTCCTTTATTTCACTGAAGAGAACACTTAATTTTACATCTGAAGATCTGAATAAATTAGGGGAATGTTTAGGTTATTTAGCTGTCTGCAAGTGATGTGACTTCTTTTTTTTCCTTTTGTTTGAACTGAACTGTAAAGTTGTGTAAAGATTGCAAAGCATGCCCGTGCAATAGACACCTTCCGAAAGAATTTCTGCTCTGATGTATGGACTAGAATAAAAAATGTATTAAATCCTTCTTAATGGGGATAAAATCTTAATAGGCACCATCCTATGCAGTTTATTAGGATAAAATCAGTGTATTTCATGACAATCTTGTAACTTTTTATCAAAGGTTAGGAATTTCTGAGATTTACTGAAAGTTCACACTGGGATAAAATTCTAGCTGGAAATTTTTTCATAGTAAATGCAATGTTATTTAAATATTCAATGGCACTCATGTACAAGCTAGGGGTGTATTTTGGGCTTGGTTACAAGATACATATTAGGTAGGGAGGCAGAAGATTATAAATCTTTTTCTGACTTCTTATTTCAAAGACCAGGTAGTAGACATTGTTGCTGTAGCTCAATATAATTTTATCTTTACTGAGAAATGCAAAGCTCTAGGAAAACTAATTATAAATTACCATTCCATTATACTAATTGTAGTAACAGAATATGTGTCCATGTGCAATACAATTAAGGAACTAGGCATCATGGTGACAAAAATTCTCATGAGTATGACAGGCCAGGTGTTTTAAACATTCAAGCAGAACTTTGCTAAATTCATTCATTTATTCACGGCACCCTTCATGCCAATAACTAATTCTTATAAATCGTTGATAACTTTTAATACGAAGATGAGATTACTAGTCTTTAATATCTCAAATTACCTGTGAGTACAAAATGCCACAGAAGTGATTCTGCATATTTGGTTCTGATGGTCATGAGTGGTCCTTGGTCATTAAAATCCGGTTGGTCAGATTTGAGAACTCATTGGTGAGAGAAGACAGAGTCTAAGTGGTCTTGTCTTCTTTCTCTTTTGATTTTTCTTCCTCATGTCTGTTGTTTTTATGCTATTTCCTCCCACCCTCACATCCAACGCTGAAAAACAAAAACCAAACCAAAACCAAAAAAAAGAGGGAGGGTGCATCTGCTCCTGATGTAGCTTGCTCTGTGGTTTTGTCAGTCAATATCCAAATTCATTTCAAAGGATGCTCTGCTCATTCTCACTACATTGTTCTCATCTTGACCTTTGGCTATTCTTTAACACCTGTGAAAGAATATTTTAACTCTGCATTGTCTCTTTGATTCATCCTCATACATCCTTCTTTGTGCATTTAGCAGTCAAATTTCTCTCATACTTCTGCAAAATGCTCATGTGTTATATCTGATTCTGTCATCACAGGTGTTACAAAACATGCATTCCCTGGTAGTTATACTAATCTAGTACACATACATAGGTGCAAGATAAACTATTTCTACCCAGAGTAACACATTTCAAATGAATAAGTGCCATAGTTTCTGATCAAGTTACATGATATTTTTAATCTGTCTATCTTCCCTCTCAAGTTTCATCAGGGGTGTAATAATATCAGTGTTTTAATCTACATCAACTGTACATCACAGAAATGAGTATTTTAATTATTTCTGGATTTTCTTCTGGTTTTGTTTGTACAATGAAGCAATCTAACAGGCATGAACAAGATTTCTTTCAGACAAAACTAAACATGAAAATACATTCTATATGCACATCTTGTGTTAACTGTGGCTAGAAATGGTCATTCAGTCCCTCAGACCTGGCTAGCATCATAATATGTTAGAGACTGGAGGTGACCTCTGTCTGGTCCTGCTCGAAGCAGGAACAGCCGAGATCAGGTTGCTCAGGGCCTTGCTATGTGACTATCTCCAAAGGTGGAGGTTCCAATCTGTTTCACTGCAGGACTACCTTTGTTCTGAGTGGAAAGAAAACATCTTTAATAACTAATTAAAATTAACCTTGTTGAATCTCTTTCTTGATGCCTGGTGACCTATTGGTTTTGATGTCTGTGAAGAATTTGACTGCATTTTCTGTACTGTCCTCTTAAATTGTTGTAAACGTGCTTAATTCTGAAGGAGTCAGAGTAATTTCAGAGTTCTTTTGGAATAGATTAAAACTTTTCAGAATTCTGTAGTTCATTATTCTTTAAATTATATTTTTTTCTCTTGGCAATTTCTTTTTCAAATCAGCAAAAATAAGTTATTTGGAGATAAACATTTTTATATTGATTATTGTTGCACCATACAACCCCAGCTGCTTTAGTGTTTTCTATCCAGTTTTTGGTTCTACTGAAAATAGATCAAAACTATGGGAATAACCACAAAAAAAAGAAGGAGAAATCCCTGACAGTTTCTTATGTTCACCCTTACTTCCTGTGCCTCTAATTTTTAAAATGAGGTTAAATTAATAAGTACAATATGATTAACACTACTTATTGAAATTCATGAATAATAGATGACTGGAAAAATTTGTCATTCATTTTGATATGCTAAGAAATCTGTTGGACAAACTACTATCTTCTAAAGCAAGGGTAATAAACCCAAAGGCCAGCTTTTGTAGTGACTCCTAGATTAACATGTAAAGAATTAGTGTACAAGGAAAATCTTTCTTGTGTCCTGACGTGGGTAGCTATGTGCAATACTGCCTCCAGTCAATTCATCAGCACAATTAAATATTTTTAATTTTAAAGGCAGTTAACCACAGGCTCATCTTTCAAGACGATGTGATAAATTTTGCATGCCATAAGACTTCTGAATCACGAATTGATACATTTATATAAGACTGCCTAAGGAGCAGATTGTCACTTGTTAAAAGTTCATAAGAGGTGATCTTCCTCTCAGTAAAAAATTGTGGAATTTTAAGGTTTTATGGCTGACTGGTTGTTTCCATATCCCCAAAATAGCTTTTAGTACTGTAAATAAAAGCTTTTTCCCAATATACTGACTATAGTTTCACTTGGGAAAAGGAATTAATAAAACTTAATTGTGGTTTTAAACTGAAATACAGAAGTTAGTTTTCCTATTAAAAATATTCAATTATGTAAAGAATACTCTATAACGTAAAAAATACAGACTTCTTTAAGGCTAAATATGAACATCAAGCACGAAGGATGGACCATGAACTGTATGACTAAATAATTAAAGAAATGAAAATATTATTATGCTTACTGTGTGATTATGTATTATATTATTACTTTATAATAATAATATTGTCAGTTTCTAACTGACATCACATGCAGCATCACATGTGCATCAGAAGCAGCACAACCTTTTGTCACTGCCCAAAATCTTTGCAAGGACTGGCACCTCTACATTTATCAACATGGGATTTTTCTTATGTCCCAGTCTTTCAACTGACCCCAATCTGAATTCATGGAGAAGAATGATTTCACTGTGACTGCTAGTGCATTCAGCATCCTGCTTAGAGTACATTATTTACAAGGCCAGGAACTCACCAAAGACACTGAGATACCCTTGGCCACATTTTTAAAGGATGTGAATGTACCATTGAAATCAAATAAGAAAGAAGAATTAGTAAAAAGATAGAAATCTTGAGCACAGACAAAGCCTGCTAATTCTCCTATAAGCTCAGCTCTCAGTTGTAGTGCTCTCACAATATTTATATTCTGATTTTCAATAAATTAATTTTATAAAGTGACAGTTTTCTTCAATGGATGATTATTTTAAAAAATGTATTTAAGAGTTTTAATAAACTTGTCAGACTTGGTACTTCTCTCAGTTTCTGCTATATAATGAAGTCTTTTCTGTGACTGCAGCACACACAAGCAGAATTTTTAAATGAGAGACCTAATTTTGTCAGGTCTAGGACTAAGTCCCCTGGTTCTCAAGAGTCTTCTTTATTTCAAGTTCTATTAGCAATGTACGATGCTAACTCATGTCCAAGCATATCCCAGAAATCCCTCCTGAGATATTTAGCCATGTCACTTTGAAGAATACTGAAATGAGCAAGAACAAGGCTTTTCTTTTTTTTTTTCCTTTGATTCTTTTAAATTCGTTGCTCTGACATAACCTTTGAAATAGATATCGCCATGTGAATGGACTGAATAAAAAATAGGTAAGTTTTATGAAAAAATGAAAGCATTTATAATTATATTCAAATCCTGCTAAGAATGAAATCCTACTGATTTTAATAGGATCAGAATTGGGCCCCACTTCTCATCTAGTTAAGCCTCAATATTGCAACAAAGAATGGTCATTGTTTTGAGACCAGTTTAATACCTGAAGTGGGGTCATGCGTGCATAGCATGATGAGCTGCATTCTAAGCTCTGAATTTCTTTGCATTAAGTCAGGTAATTTATGGTATTTGAACTGCTTCTGCAGTTGAAATGAATCTTTTTAACATTTGAATGAACAGTAGGAGTAGAAATAGCGGGGTACTGAAAAATGTACAGTAAACTGTTGAGCAAAGGATAGAAATAGGAGAACAAATGAATTTTGCAAACCGTTCCTTTTGTCTAATGAAGGATTTAAAAATAAAACCAGAGGAGCATTTCCTATGTATTCACACTGCTTATAATATCTGACTCAATTCCACTTCACATTCCTTCCACATTGTCTTGTAGGAAAAATACCATCCCTGGAGTTACAGCAGAAAGGAGTGACTGGGTGGAGGCAAGATGGAGAAGTAGAAAAGGAAGCAGTAAAATTCTCTTGGTGTACCAGAGAAGTCATACTGAATAGTAGGCTTGTATACAGAAAAGCCTTCTACATCCTCAGAAGAAAGATGTTGCTCCAGCATCTTTAATTTTTGATTTCGCAAACATCATTTTGAAAAGATGTGCTACAGATAAACTTGATTTATTCCCTTACACTCTCATATTTGAGATTAAAACAGACTGGGCAGATGGGTATTGATCAAGAGTCTTCCAATTCAATCTCATCCGAATATGTCCCTTCATAAATTTAGTATTCAGCAAAGCAGGGAAAAAAATACATAGATGTACATGGAGCCCACATTCCTGGCACTGATAGTCTTGAACATGAATAATAATGGGGCCATGTAACTACTGAGACCTCCATTAGAAAAGTGGGGAAATGATATATGAGGAGATAGCCATGAACATGGAAATGAGAGTGATGGTGGGAATCAGTGCTCTTCACTTACTAAAACTATTTCTTTTTCTATGAACACACAGAAACACCACTGTTTTGGATGCAGTTGCCTAAAACAAATGGCAGGAGAAAAAGAGAAAAAAAAATAAAAAAAGAAAGAAAAGGAAAAGTAATGAAAAAGGTACTTCCAGATATTTTCAAAGGCAAATTGAGTGTTTAATTATTTGAGGTAAAGATTTTTTATTTTTCTGATGCTGCCATCTAGGAAGTGTTCTGTCTGAAAAACAATAATTTTAAGCCATTTTTGGGATGGTATTTTATTTTAGTGCTCTAAACTAAATGATGCTTTAATATCATTATTGATGATCTGGATGAGGTGATCTAGTCTATCATCAGCAAATTCATGGATCACACCAAGTGTCGATCTGCTGGAGTGTAGGAAGGCTCTGCAGAGGGATCTGGACAGGATAGACCCATGGGTTGAGAACAGGGATATGAGGTTTAACCAGACCAAGTGTCAGGTCCTAAATTTTTTTCACAAGGACCCCATGCTCCATCCTACAGTATGAGGGAAGAGCTGGAAAGCTGCCCAGTGGAAAAGGACCTGAGGTTGCTGACAGTGTTGACAGCGGCTGAACATGAGCCAGGATGTGCCCAGGTGGCCAAGAAGGCCAATGGCAGCCTGGCCTGTATCGGCAATAGTGTGGCCAGCAGGACCAGGGAAGTGATTCTTCTCCTGTATTTGGCAGTGGTGAGGCCACACCTTGAGTCTGGTGTCCAGTTCTGGGCCCCTCAGTTCAGGGAGGACACTGAGGAGCTGGAGCATGTCCAGGGAAGGGCAGTAAAGCTGGTGAAGGGTCTGGAGCACAACTCTTATGAGGTGCAGCTGAGGGAGCTGGGGTTGCTTAGCCCAGAGAAAAGGAGGCTCAGGGAAGACCTAATTGCTCTCTATAACTGCCTGAAAGTAGGTAAGTTACTTTACTGGATGAAGTAATTTACACAGTCAATAAAGATGTGGAACGTCCAGAAGAGCTTCATGTGTTAATGGATGTCTCAGATCTTCTCGACATCAAGATAAATAGAGAATAAATAGAATGTACATCCAGACATGTTTCAATAGTTCAATTTTCATCTTTCCTATCCATTACATAGATTACACATTAGCAAGTACAGTTTTCATAACAAAAAAATTAATAACATTTCAAAAGGTTTTATTTTGGTGGTTTTAATGTGTTGCCAACAACAACAAAAACTTTGATGAAGTCTTTAAGTACAGTCTTCTGAGACAATGAACACTAGAAATTGAAGGTGTTTTCTCTTAACTTAAATACTAATGGTCTTTATTTTTTGAAGTAGAAAATTACACATTTTTTTTCCCATGATGAATTAGAGTTGTTCAAAAGATCACTGTGTGGGATGCATATATGTTGCCATGGATCATTACAGCAGTCTATCAGGTGAATGTGTATTTAAATAAGTTTTGCAGCACTTTATTTAACAGTCCATAGCAAACAATAAACCTTGTGAATTTTATATGTGGTATTGCACCACTGATAACATATTTATAGAAAACTGGAACCAATGTACATAAAAGCTTAATTCAATATTTTTAAGGTTCTAGTTTCTAAATGAAGATATTTCTTAATGAATTTCTGTTACTAACAGATTTAGATTATTAGCCGAAAATATTTACTTAGCTTCTTCCTAATTTTAATGTGTAAAAGTAGCATTTATGCCCTAGAATATAAAAACACAAGGATTTCTCTACTAACCCTCATCTATTTTAACCAATAACATGACATTGCTGTGCTAACTTGGTCTTAGTACTAGCTGTTGAATATGGTTGCTGCAGCAGTAATATTTTTTCCATGTACTTAGTAAGAAGTGAGACAAATTGATTGTTTTTTCAGTTGTTTGCTTTCCCCTTCTCAATTCCGCCTTTCATTTGGGTCTAGTCTAAATTGTTAATAACATCCCTCCACGTGTTCCTTTCTTTTCATAATTGCATACTTTAACAGAGTTAGAAAAATTCAGTGTAGTCTTTGAGAAATATGTACTCAAAATATAAGTGCATCTAAAAATGTATAAAGATTGTGCAGCAAATATTTTTATCTTAATATCATTCAAATGCATTACTGCCAAATTCCCATAATGATTTCAATAAGGTCCCATGTGGACATGCACTGTGTACCACTCATGAAGCTGTAACTTCCTACAATCTCTTATTTAATATTAAATCTAAATATTGATCTATGGTGTTTATAACATAATATGTATCTGCCGTATAGCACTGATAATTTTATTTAGAGAAAAAGGCCCAAATATTTTAATGTTACAATGTGTACTACCTATCTAGAGTCATCAGGGTTTAAGGTTAAATGAAAATGCTCATATACAGCATTAGGGCTCTGGAAGATTATTTGCTAAGTGTATTATATTAAAATTCTGGTAAGTATTAGTTCTTTAAAATATCAGCATCTGAGTTCTATAAAAGTTCGTAATTGATCTCTTGAGGGGCAGTCATTTTGCCTATAGTAATGTATTTCATCATCATTAACATAAATGAATATTTCATTCTCCAAAGTTATTGTATAATTTATAGGAGTAAGATACCACCAAGTATGCATCTCCATGTACTAACTCCCATTTCAAAGTGTCCCTTTTGTTACACTGAGTTCTTAAGTCTGTCAAGATAAAGTTCACAAATACTGTTCTACCTATATCTCAAGTAAAGAAAAATAGATAGAATAACACATTCATTTTTATAGAGTTTGGTTTGGGGTTTTTTTTGCACATAGTAAGTAATGAAATCACTTCATATATTATAAATGACATGAGCTTTACCAAATAATCCAAAGACTTCAAGACAAGCTGATAGCTTTTCAGTTGTAAATCACTAAGGCTGCTCCCTTTTGTGGGTATACACCACAAAAGTAGTCTTTGAGCTGCTTACACTTACATTTATGCTGTCCAGTTATTCATGCTGAGGTGACATACAAAACACTAAGTTGAACGATGGCTGGAATTTTGTATCAATTCTGCTGCTGCAGACAGAGCTCTTAATATGATTGGAATGTCTTATGACCTTCATCAGGTTTTACAATACTTAAAATGTATTTGGAAATATGTATTTGTATATTTCAATATTGAAAACAAAATATTGTGAGAAAAGTTTAAGTTTAGTTTGGGTACCACTGGAAACTGATAGATGTTGTTAACAGAAAGAGGTATAAATATTGTTGAAATTTTTCAGTGTTCTGCAGACATTAAAAACCTAAGGATAGTAAATGCAGCTGGCTTGTGGGCTGATGAGAACATTGTGCCCGGTTTACATTACAGAGCATTTGTTACTTTTAAATTGTACCAATATAACACTGACAGTTGGCAAAATAACACAAACAAATTTTCCTCACAAAACAACAATGTGTAATGATGTAGCTGGAAATTCACCTTTTTTTTTTTTTTTCTTTTTCCCTTTATTCACTTTTCTTACATCTTTTGGAAATAGAATGTTAAATATATTCTATAAATCAACACAATCAAGTAATAGCTTGTTTCTTTGTAATTTCTTTCTTACAGCAACACAGGACTCATGTTTTGGGGAAATTTTTAATCTTTTTCAAAACCACTATTGGGAAACATATTTATTATAGATAAAGTTTGGAAATGATTGATGCTGAACGTAACAGGTCTGTGATTTTGTTTTGCTTCTCCTTCTGTTCCTTCTTTGTTTTGACAAGAAAAAAATCTCTGTATTATTCAGCCACTGGTATTTTTTTACCATTAACTGACACTCATGGAATTCTTGAGACATCTCTTTAATATCACAAGTAATTGAAATAATAGTACGAGGCATCTTTTCAACCTGTTTTTTTCCAAAATCATTAGACAAGTTACAACACATTTTCCCTTGGAATTCTGGTTAGACACAGAATGAATTTCATTCAGACAACATTTATTATCCAATGTCCTCTAATTTTTACTAAGTTTATTTTGAATTCTTTGAGAGAACTAAAAAGTACCAAATATCTTTACTACTTCTCAACAGTGGGGGTAGAAATGTCACTAATATTATTATGTAATAGTCACTAATAGTAATTTCAATGTTTGCATAATTTCTCATCTCTCCTACTACTTGCCATTTTCTAATTTCTGATCTGTTTCTTTCTTTTACTGACAGAAGCATGAATACTAAAATCAGAGTGACATAGGAAAAGGACATACCTGTTCCTTATCTCGTATGAAGGTATTAGTGCATATATCTTCTCTAAGTGTGGTAATTCTATCCAGCACATTAAAAAAGAGAAACCTGCCTCATAAATTTGTCTGACACACAAGAAACAATCAGAAAAGAACCCCATACTCTGTAAGATGATTGCACAGTGTTAGACTATTTAATGTATCTATTAATAGGGTCTTAAAATAACTGTTAATTATATCCTAAGTACAGCTTAAATATATAAAATCATAATCCTGAATTTTCTTTAAACTATTATAACAAAAATCTGGGTTTCATTATTTAAGCTTCTTAGTAAGTAGATTTGCATTTTGCTTTTAGTAAGTTTTTTTAGCTTATCACTGTGTTTTTGTGGCTGTGCTTTTCTCTCTCCATCTGCACAAATTTCTATACTTCCCTCTTGTTTTTCTATTTGCCTCTAAATGTAATTTTGATATTCCATAATAGAGATTAGTTTGCTATTCAGAAACTGTTGCATACACACAAAATTATTTGACACTGGAGAGGTTTTCAAGTGACTTAACCACATCAAGTCTAAGGAAAATGTAAACAGAATATTTTTGAAGACTTTATGGTATATTATTTCAATAGGCTTTTCCAATCTAGAAAAGACTAAGAAATATTCTCCAAACATTTTTAAAATATGCCCTCCTTTTTTTTTTGTCTATCTCGTTTCATGCCACTTTGTGACTTAAGATTTTTCTTTTTTACCCAAAGTGTTTCTTAGGCTAACTTAACACTTGCTGTGGAATTTGCAAACATTTATGGACTTCAAAGTAGGGGATAACTGTCTCCATTAGAAAGCACTCGACAGAAGGAAGATAGTAGTGTTTCTATTTAATAAGCATGGTACTGCAAAACACAACTTTCAAAATAAAGTGATAAATGATATAATATTATTTTTTCTTAGATGTTGTTTGAATTTTTAACATTGTGATGATATACAATGTGAAACCTATTCCTTAAATACTTTCAAATATCTAAAATAAAATTTTAAAAAATGTAAACTGAGGGTTATTCTATTTTGATTAACGTTTTAAACTTTAAGTTGGGACTTAAGCCAATGTATACATCTTTTAACAGAGAGAGCATTAAGTGACTGGGAAATAACTAAGCATTGATTTGACTCTATTATTGCTAGAAAGACTCATACAAATTGACAATGAATATACAGAAAATTCAGGAATGTCAAAGGACATTGGTGAAACACAACTTCTCTCCAACAAAAGACTTAAAGTCTTTTGTTCCAGCCTACAACACTCTTTTACCTGTGCAGTATAGAAAACAATAATATGAGCAAAATATTGTGAAAATATTGTGAAACTTGTGAAATTCATTGCTATAGAAGACTGACCCAAGAGCTTACTGAATTCCAAATGAGATTGGACAGTAACAAGACAGAATCTATCGGCACTAATCCCCTTGTTCCATTTTATTTTAGCAGAATACCAGGGGCTAATGCCTTAGGAGCCTAAACCTCCTCCTGAGCTTCCAAGAATGATCCAAGCTGCTTACTTTCTAGCACTGTTTCATTCTCAAAGTAATCAAACTTGTTGAGGGTATTCAGCTTGACACTAAGAAATTACATTCAGCTGCCCACTATGCCTTTTGAGAAACTCTTGAGTATCCTAAATATTTTAGTTGGTCTGACACATATGGCAAATAAATGTTTAAAATATCTGTGTCTTTCAAGAATGATCTTCAGGTTCTTCTTAGACATTTTAGACATTTTAAATATCTACAATGCCAATAGACATGAATGGATTGGGTGTCTAAATGTAGAGGTCTGCTATGGGTGTTTTCTTCATGTCACTCTTCATGTAAAATAGGTGTCTAAAAATCTGTTATAGTAATTGTAAAATCTAAGGTCCAAGATCAGTTGTTCCAGGATGTTATGAAACCCTCATGAGTCCCCTGTCATTTCTTCTTGCCCTGTGTAGATGACCTGAGGGCCTGGGTTCCTTCAAGTTACATGATGTGCCACTGTACAGGAACAGTCCTGAAGGCTTTCTCCGATGATCGGTCAAAGTCTTCCAGGTGTGTAACTTCAGTAATCTATACATGTACAGGCACTTGTCTTCTGCAAAGAACTCCTTTTATGTGGAGTTTCATTTTCTCCCTTCTTCTTACCTTTTTCACCTACTCTTGCATTCCTATTTTTACTATAGTATCCAGCTTTGAAGATACCCTAATGGACACAGGTTCAGTCACCTTTGAATTGGAGAGACCTGGAATTAACAACCTAATGGAGAAATTGTTTGGGTCACACAAACACTCTACTGGATGCTCTCTTCTTCTTCAGTATGTTTTAGTCCTAAAAAAATAAAATAGAGGAAAACTGGTTTTGAGTGATAGCACTTCTCTCCACAGCCAGTGAGGACAGATGAATATTATTGGATGGTATTCTGCCCACAGAGGTACTTCTTTCCATTTTATCTATTGCAAATGTAAGAGCTTGTAACCCCTTAAAACAGGTATAATTTCTCTATTGTTAGAGAGTATATATGTGCATTCCTTTGAAGCTCACGTGGTAAATCCCGTGCAAGTTTTTTTACATTTCATCAGCTGCAGCTGGCATTGAAAAAAAAAAAAAAAATGATAGGTGGATGGTTGATTCATTCTAATGCGCAGGTCAGCTTCAAAAAGTGAGAAAAACCCTCCTCACCCAATTTACCAGTGAGATTACTGTATTATACAGATGACACTAGTTACCCTGGATTGCATTATTTCAATGACATGACCTTTAGATTCTTCATTCTCTTTGAAAGGATCTTCCAAAGAGCAATGAAACATATTACTGTCTTCTGCTCTGTCTCTCAGGGAAAAAATGAGTTTCTTTAATTTACTGAGATCATTTTCCTGTGAAGTTCTCGTGACAAGTTTCTGGTCCTTTGTACAAATGCATTTATACTTGATTAATTACAGTTTGGGAAATATAGTCATGAAATATAGCCAGTCTTCTGCTGGCTCTAAATTGTGATTCTGTTACTTAAATCCATAGATGCATTGTATCTAGATGAACATTAGGAATCTTAATTGTATTTTTCATTTGTAGAGACATTTCTCCATCTTATTTTTTTTTCTATATAATAAAATAATTATGTGATTTTCTTAGAATTATTTTTCTAATGTTGCTCTGAAAATTATTTTTCCTATCTTCACTATGCATAGTAAACATGATTAAAGACATATTCAGGGTGTATAGTGCTGTGACTGAACTTTGATATTATTTTATATAGACATATTAACCCACTTAATTTCAGTGATACCGAGGAAAAAAAAATTACTGTCACTATATTTTCACATTTTCCTAGAACTGATCCATTTTGATACTTTTAGAAATTTTATGTGCAGATAAGATGTAGAACTCACATACCAGGGCTGTACTGTTATTATTCAGAAAAGTTTTTGGGGCTGCTCTATATATCCTACGAAGAGGGTGTACCTTCAATCTGTATTGCATGAAAAGACTTTAATTGGAGAAAGATCCATTGTCATGCCACAAAGTATTGTTAAAGTTTCTTCAAAACTTTAAGTTGAAATTCTGAGTTGAAAATCAATTAAAACCAAAGCAACCAAAAAAAAAAAAAAAAAAAAGCCAACAACTCCCCAGATTAAACAAAACCAACACAGAGCCAAGTCAAACAAAAGACAATCAACCGATGTAGTAAAACCAATACCAAACCCCCAAATCACTGTTCTCTTCTAGGAAAATATGATGTGATCATTTTATAATAGTGGATCAGGATATATTGATACATTACTAGCCTGGAATACTAATAAGGCTCTTTGCAAATCTTTGCCCTTGCTTTGGTGTGTCTGTTTCAAACTATAAATGAATCTAGAAAAAAACAAAAATTGAATAGGGAAACTTTTGGAAAAGTGGAAAACAAAAACAAAACAAAAACAAAAAAAAAGTTTTGTCCTTAGCAATGACTAAAAGTCACTTCCATCTGTTTTTTTCTTTTTGGTTTGGGTTTTTTTTTTTTTTTCTGCAATTAGAATAGGTAGAAGATATTGCTTGGATATAAAGACAGCTGGTTTTCTGAAGCCACCTGGAATAGTCCTTTTGATCTTCTGATAAAAACTGTGACATTTTCCCCTGCGCAAGACTGTTCATATGATATTCTAATGTCTATTTTAAAGAAAAAAAAATAGTCTATTTTGAGCTAAGTTTTATGTAATTACTGTTTGAATAAGAAGAACAGTTATTTTTAGGTTTGTTTATTTTCTCTGGTTCTTTCCCCACAAAAAAAAAATATGAGTAATGAAAAAAATTTAAACTTTGTGACTCCTTATCCTTTCTAATTTTTCATAACATGTGTCCTCTTTAATTACATGTCTTTGTCAAGGAAATGTCTAAAATTTCAGTCTTATTTCACAAATATTTTCTTTTCCTGTCTGTGACGTCAAAATTTCTCAGAACTTGTAAACCTTTCATAAAATACCTTTGCCTAGTGCCTTAAAATCCTGCAAAATAAATAAATACATTTATACCTATATAAAATCAGAAAAAGTCATGCAAAAGAAATAATAAATATGTCAAACCTCTGGCTGCCACACTAAAAAAAAAGAAATTTCTATTATTATCATAGTGTGGCAGTCACTGGCTAGCAGAACTGAATAATACCAGCAGTCTGTCATGTTTTAGACTTGATTTTAAGGATAGCAAGAGTGTAGTGGGGAATAAAGTCTTCAGTGAGAGAGAATAATATAGAGCTCAAAGTAGGTTTAGAAAGATCAAAGGAGTCATTACTAGGCCAGCATTCAAACAGTGGGGAGGGAAATACACTGTTCCTAATTCTCCCAGATATTGTTGAAAAAGCCAGTGAGGGGATTTATATTGCAAAGCAAAAATCTTAAAATCAATAGGATGCTTTACTAGTATTCACAGCTGTACCTGTAAAGCATGGGGTAGAGAGGTTAATTAATCTATTTAAAAGTCTGTATTTTGTATTCATTTGAAGTTTTCTAGAGTAAGACCAGTTTAAAAATCTTTGTTTGGGAGATAGAAACAAGTATCCATAGCTTTGAACTGGTGCATAAGTGGATCAATTGCTATCTGGAAATCCGCTGTTAATAACAGTCAGAAAACTTTGGCAATGTTATTGAAATGCTTTTGAATGTCAGAATAGATCAGATCTGTATTATCAGCCTAACAGAACACTTCAGAATTACACTGATTTGAAACAAAACAAAAACCAAAACAAAAGATTGGGAAAACATTTTCATGTTGATGTTAAGCATTTCAGCCATCTCTTAAATACAAGAAGGTATTTTAAGATTCACAGATTTACTATAAATAATGTATATTTGTATAAGGCATTGACATGATATATATATGTATAATTATATTTTTCTAGTAAATTATATACTTTCACAAATGGGCAGAAACAAATGCACAAGAAGTTCCACCTAAACATGAGGAAGAACTTCTTTAGTGTGGGTGACTATTCACTGGAACAGCTTGCCCAGAGAAATTGTGGAATCTCCCTCACCAGAGAGATTTGAGAATGGTGTGGACACAATCCTGTGCCAAGTGCTCTGGGCTGAACCTGCTTGTGCATGGAGGCATCAGATGGTCCACTGTGATCCTTTCCAACCTGATCCATTTTGTGCTTCTGTGATCTAAAATTCTCAACAAATTAAAA
Organism: Lanius collurio; assembly: GCA_020086605.1. Taxonomy (NCBI): domain Eukaryota; kingdom Metazoa; phylum Chordata; class Aves; order Passeriformes; family Laniidae; genus Lanius; species Lanius collurio. The sequence continues at coordinate 234,053 of JACBWW010000006.1, read as the reverse complement.
ATATGCCAACAAAGGTTATATTCAAATAGCCACCAAGAAACCTTTGCATTAATCACACTCAATGGAACAGTAACCACAGTTTGATAATAATGCTACTATGTTACCATTTGCATTCCTCCTGAATAGATCAAGGATGTAGTATGTCACTTATCCAAGTGACTAAAAATATTCTAAGCCATGTGTTATTACACTGTAGTGATGGATTTTCTCCCATGTGCTAAGATCTTTCTGGGCAGGGAATCCTTTTCCATTTATGTAAAAGAGACTCTTAATCATATAAATCGGAATTTCAGAGGGAGACACAGCAGTCCAAGTCTGATATTGTGCACTAAGAAACATGGTGAGATGCAGAATCTACATTTTTATTTGTTTGTATATGTGTGCTCTTAGAAAAGCAGAAGGTGAATGAGAAAGTGTGAGACACTGAAATGTTAATGATTAATGACTCAAGCAATCAGCCATTTGCAAAGCAGAGGGTGCTTTGCTCATGATGTGCAAAGTAATAGCCCAGTTGCAGAGGGCATGAACACCAGAGGATAACCATGGTAAATGAACCTCTTCTTTCCATCCAAACAAACTGTTCTAAAATAAACCTTACATATGTATATTCATAAACACTGATCACTCACTTTTATTTCACTGAAATCTGCCCCAAGGGATCTATTAACAAGAACTTGTGTTACCCTCACCATATAGGGACAGGTCATAACAGACAGTCAGGTTACCTTCCTGACAGCATCCAGAAAAAGGGTTGTCCAGCACTTCTGTTTAACACCCACATCAGGGAATCAGGAAATAAGGCAAGACAACACAAAAGACTGCAATTAAAAAAAAAAAATATAACAGCTTTGTTTTAGTGGTGAGGAACTTAGATCCTTTTCAAGAAAAGTTGAGTTTTGTTTAGAGATTTCAACAAAATATTTCTGAGAAGCCTCCCAGACTCATGAAACAATGGGTTAAGGATCAATTAGTACAAGGAAAAGAGTATAGCTGCTCTATTTTATAGGCTAAATCCTGACCATGCCATTACAAAAATTTCTTCAGCCCTTAAATTTCTTTAATTATACTGGGAAGTATCCAGGAGGAACTTAAAAGTCCCCAAGAAAACCGTAATTTCCTTTTGTGTTTGTGTGTATGAATGTCAAAAAATATTTTGCCGTATTAGGGCTAGCTTCCTTCTCTTCCCTTCCTGCTCATTCTCTGCTATATGAAATATCTAACGTCAGCTCCTTCAAGATTTTTTTAAAATTCTGCTTGTTCTTTCCTTTTTAAAAATAACAGTATTATCCCTGGCTGCTCTTGAAAATATAAAAATTTCTACTTTTCTGATAAATTACAGATGTTAATGAATTTATTTACAAGAAAATATATGTTGAGAATTTGGATTTTGCAGACATAGAAGAGCTAGCTTCAGTTTTTGCAGGTCTTTTGTCTGTGGTAGCATACATTCTTTCTAATGGACAGGTTTTCCTTTCTTGCATAAAGTCACAATAAAATGCTTTATAAAGTATTTCTCTATGGAGGTCAAAATAGATATATTCTCCCATATATCTGTGGAATGCCAAAAGAATGTCTGCAAAATGTCACGACAGTCCTTGGATTTTCCTAGCTTGCACAGTTATTGTTCCATACTGCTTTTAGAGGGCTTGACTGCAATAAATAAATTACTTATTTCACTGTAGTCTTCCACTCTTTATCTCGATATTTGCATGGATTATAGAATGGGAAAAAGCCAAGGCAGAGGCTTTTGCACATACAATTTTCAAATTATCATTTTGTACTGTTTCTGAAATATTTGGATGCTGAAAGTCAGTAAAGCAGAGTAAACAAAACCAAAAAGCCCAGCCCCTCCATATTTCTTAAAGGTTTCCAGTTCCATTTGTGTGTGATCTCTTGTCCTAATGAACTCCATACAGATGTTAGCAGCAGTATTTAGCCACAGGAACAAAATTATTATCAGGACAGTGAACATGGAGTCCCTGGTCACCTGCCAGTGCCTGGCAACTGAACCTGGCCAAAACATAGCAAACAGATCACTCACATGCATTTCTCAGAGCACAGATAACAAGCAAAGAGGTCAGAGAGTAGGGAAGTGTGCTTATTGTCTGGATCAAGGAGAAGAGCAAGCAAATACTTGCAGAAATACTTGCAGAATGCAACTTCCCAAGCACTTGGTCAAGGTTGATATTTGTTTGGAATTTATCAGAGAACAGCAAACTCTCCTAATTTTCTAAAAGAAATTAAAAAAAAAAAAAAAAATTGGTTTATGCTTACCAGAAAATGATGTAGAGAAGTGAGGACTCCAGATACATCAGTTTGGAAAAATACACTTTTTCTCTGGGAAACATATAAAAAATTGTTAGCATATTATATTGCAACTGGTGCAGAAAATAGTTACTAATAAAAATAATTCTCACTCCTTTAGCTGTTATTAGAAAAAGTTTGGAATAGAAGTTGTTAGGCTGTCTCTTTGGTTTTAATGGTTTTCATTTTCACAGAAAGAGTATTGCTGTTGTATTTAATTTATTCTTTGTATTGTTTGCTTGGATTTTTGAGGAGATAATTGGAGTAATTGTTTAAGGTAGAGATAAAACTTTCCTTCCTCACTGATAACATTGAGCAGAAATTGAAATGGCACCACATTTGGTTTTATGTTGTCAGAACAATCCTGCACATAGTTTTCAAATTGTACTGTTTTCTGCTTTACTACCAGTTTGAGTATAGAAGTCATACTGTAGGAATAGTTAAGCAGGAATACAAGGAAATTCTCCAGGGTAATTTGAAGATTTTTTGGAATATCTCTACACACCTGTGTAGAGGTTTAACCTGTGGCTCGGTATTTACAGCAGTATTTGCTGTTCTGACAAACAATTTCTTCAATCAAATTAAAATTTGTTGAGTAAGAAAAATTAATTACTTTAAAATATTTTTAGGGTTATATTCAAAGATTACTGAGCAAGACATACTTTTATGGGGAGGCAAATATAAACCAAAGCAGAGGTTTTGTTCTGTGGTGAATTCTAATAACCGTCTCAAGGGCATACTAAGTGCATTTGGGAAGCAGCATTATACACTAGTAAGGACAGAAATGTTGCAGTCCCAGGGTCCCATAAACCAAAGAAATAGTTGAATTTCAATCTTTCTTGTACTGCCAGATGTTGCCTAAGGCTCAAACAAAACCTTGACATTCAGGCTACCATTCTGTTTTCTATATTTATATGTTTTCCTGTAACTTTATGTTTCTTCCTGTAAACCTAAATAGTTGGCATGTTTCTAAGTTCTTCCCCTTGCTTCCAAGCCTTCCAAGCCCGTCAAGGTACTAGTTTCCATTAGGATTAAAACATATTTAATTACTTTCTCACTTGGCAGAGAGCTTTAGAAAAGATGTAGTAGCCACCTTACCAAATTAGCAGTGTCATCTTCTGTTTCTTATAATAGACTTCAAAACTATTCCCAAGATTGTAAATAAGGTTAACATTTTTTTATTTTCTTCCTTCCAAAATTCTGTTTCAGTAGATGGTTGTCCCTATTTTTGCAGATACAAGACAAACTCTCCACCTTCATATGCAGAAATGGCTGTAGTATGGATGTAGTAGTTAGCCTGTCTGGTTTCTGAAATCTGAAAAATTAAAGCTGTTTATGAAATTACATGTGCAAGGGAAGTATTTTCTGCATTTCACCATACCATTTATAGGCAGAAACATTAACTTTCTTTTGTAACTGGGAAATATCGACATCATTTTCTGATGGACAAAATCAAGCACTTCCAGAATGCAAATACTCTGAAAGTCAGCAGATGCTTGAGATAGACCTACACCAGGATTTTCATCATCCTCCTCTTTCTACTTCTCTTCATTATTTTTGCCACATCCACTTCTTAAACTATCTACCTAACCCCAAACCAGGTTTATGTCTTCAATACCATATTCACATGATAAAAATACAGAACAAACTTTCTTATTTCTTTTACAGCTTTTCTTTTACAGAAGCTGGTAAACAACCCGTACTGAGATGTTCCAACCTCAGCAGAGTCCTGAGAATGAAGTTTTAGAAAAGTTATCATCAACTTAATGTTTTCACGAGTAATGTCAAGATGGATTGGTTTGGGGGGTTTTTTGAGCTTTAGTGGGGTTTTTTGTTTGTTTGGTTTTGGTTTTGTTTTTTTTTTTTTTCCTTTTTAGGCCTGGGACCAGTGTTTTATCCCAGGACAAGTGGATAAAAAGGGAAATATTTACTGCAAGGATGAAGTAAAACTGATGTATAACTGCTGCCTCATAAAAACATTGCAGCCAGACAGAGCAAGGACTCCAAGGGAGACAGCCTGACTGTCCAGCTGTGCTAGACAAGTCCTCCAGAAGCTGCTGCTTTCTGTGTTCTTCCACTGAAGATTAGCATCATTTTAGTTAGGGACTGCAGAGAGCATCAACCTGAAAAATAAAAGTTCAGTCACAGAGAGAAGCCAGCATGAACTATGATTTCAAAGGTGCACTCATCTCATTTTCTTGAGCCATCTGAAAATTGGGCCACTGGACTAAGTAAGCTGGACACCTTCAAAAGCTGGTAGAAAATGAATGAACTGAACCAGTCATACACAATGATCCACCTGTGAGACAACCTGAATTTTTCAACACCAGCCTAAAATTAGAAAGTCAAACCAAATCTGTAAGATATATATAAATAAGATAGTTACTTAAGTATCTGAGAAACAAATAAAGCCCATAAAAATATTTCTTAAAAAAGTTTATGCAATTGGTTAATATTCAGACAAGTATTTTAAATTAACAAACTAAAACAGAACATTTGAGAAAAAAATATTATCAACTCTAAATTGTTTTTCTCTAGATCTAATCCTAATTCTTAAAGCTTTTAATTTACATCTTTAGACTTTAAAAGTAAATTAAAGGATAATTTTCATCAGAAGCATCAGAAACATTAGCAGTTTAGTAGACATGATTCTACTTCAGGGCTTGGAAATGGAAAAAAATGGGTCACCAAGATCACATCTAACCTTAATTTTTAACACTGTTTTGAGCAAGAGGTAAGTAAAAACTTTGCTGTCCTCTCCTTCACCCTTCCCCCTCTCCCCTGAAAATTCATGTTCCTGAAATGTGTTCCTCCAGTGCCTAGAGTCTGTGGTGGATATTGAAGCTCAAAAGATTGGACAAATAATGGAAGAGTAAAGAGTTAAATAAGGATAAGAAGTGAATAAAAGACTCTCAAAGAGAGGCTGAATGTACAAGTCATTTCAGAAACTATTTTCACTAAGCAAACATCTAGGCACTGTTTGGTGTACTGGATTGATTGGGATTAGAAGTCAAGGTGGTCTGAATGAGCTACAGGTTAATAGTTAATAGCAAACATTCATATTCACTGTGATGGGAGGAACAGATGAAACATCAGAATCTGAAAGAAGCTACTTGAAAGTATCTTGTGTATGTCTTTGACCTCTGTGTAGTAGTAAGTAGAGAAACCACTGTGACATATTTAGATATCAACTAATCACATTCAGTTACTGTTTACAACACAAGAGTCTGTTGCAAACATACTCTGCTGCCTGCATAGTCTGACAGCTTTAGCACTTATCTAGCCCTCTGTTCCTAACTTACAATGTGAGGAATGAAAGATGGAAGAGATACTGCCTGGTTTGTCTAATTTGTCTGCACTCAT
>JACBWW010000006.1:82069-223403 GCA_020086605.1 Lanius collurio | reverse complement strand
GAGAGAGAGAGAACTGTGACACAGGATTTTATCATCTCTACCCTCCCTTGAATTTCTCATACTTTAGGTGATACTGTCCCTGAAATCACTGTCTTTTTCTAGATAAATGGGACAGGAGACAGAAAGACCTTATTTTAGACTTATATTTAGTTGTGACAGATTGTTCTAAAAGTCAGCGCAGACTGCTGTGTATGGATCTACATCGAAATCATGGGATCCTAAAGCATTTCCAATCTCCAGGAAACAAGTGGCCAAATGCTTTCCTGGACTGAGCAAATGAAATCTTACTGCTTTTCAATTCAGGTCTTGGAACTAGAATAACTAAAATAAAGTAGAAAAACTAGAATAACCTAGAGGGTCGTATTATTCTCACTGTGATACCTAGAATCCTACATCTCATTATCCAAAACCAATCTTAATCAACATACTCTTTTTCAGTGACAGTCATAAATACAGTGACATTTCTGGATATAATCCACTTAATCTTATATTTTAAATTGCCCATAACTAAAATTTGGATCTCATCTAGAGACTTTTGAAGATGCATATTTATTTGTCTTTTAATTCACATTTTTTTCAGGCAAGTTGTTCCTTTACAGAATACTCTTTTAAAAGGAAGCTGGAGATGAAGTATGTGTTGAGGAAAAATAATCTAGAATAGAGAAAATTATTTTTCTTCCTTTTTTTTGTTTAATACAAATATTTAACAGATGTGTGAAAACCAGTAGACTGAAGGGAAAACAAAACAAAGCAAAAAAAACCCAAAGAAAAACAAAACAAAACAAAACAAAACAAAACAAAACAAAACCAACAAAACAAGCAAAAAACCCGACAAAACAAACAACAAAACCCAAAACAAACCAAACAAAAAACCCCAAACCAAAACAAATAAATCCCCAACAAATCCCCCCCAACAGTTCAATGCAGGTGGCTTTTATTTCTAAACTTATTATTATTACTTTTCATTATTCTCCTTTTTGAGGTATTATAACAGCCAATGTTTTTACTGGCATTATAACCATCTATTCTATTGTTTAGAGCTGTTGAGTATGTTTTATTCTGAAAATAAACTTATAAATTTAATTTAACTAGAGACAAAGCAGGCCATTGATGCTGCTGCTTCTCATAAAACTGTCTGTTAGTAAGAGTCTAAATTGACAAGCAATTGACCTCCTTGTGTCCCTCTCAGGAAAAATGTGAAAACTGACTTAATCAGGTTAAGATATGCAATCATATTGAAGTGAGAGTATGATTTAGCATCTGATTGCACATTGATGTCAGATGCATTTAGGATGAGCATCAAAAAATAAAAGATACAGAAAAAGAGCATTCTTTCCATTGAAAATATTTGTAACCCTTACTTAGAGTTCTCGTATGCAACTCTGTTTTATATTTGCCATGATTTTCTTGCCTTCAATGAAGAAAACTTCAGTTGCAAAAGCAAAGAAAGAGTCTGAACTTACATCTATGTCCTGTTTCTTTCAGAATTCCTAGCTATCATGTCATTGCTGACATTTAACATCTAGGAATACTTCAGAAAAATCTGAAAGACATCCTGTTTTATATCAGCCTGAGAAAAAAATAGCATGGGCCAATTGATATAGAATAAGAACTTTATTAACCCTTTACAAAAAGGAAAAAAAAATAGTGTCTTACATTCTTTTGGTACCTTGTACCCATAAATATATTTAAATCATACTCTTCTCTAAGTAAAACTGAAGAATACATACTAATAATGAATTAGGTTTCTTATATGAGCTGGCGGGGTCTGTTGCTCTTGAGAATACCTTCTTTTCAGTAATAGGGAACATTTAACAAGGAACCAATGCTGGCATGTTCACTTCAAATTTTTCTCTTGGTATTCTAGTTTATAATGTTTAACTTTGAAAACAGGCATTTGAAGAAGGTTATGATTAACTATATCCACTGCCTTCCCTTCACCTACTCCTTGAGTGATCTTATAATAGGAGGATATTAAATTGGTTTAAAAGGACATTTTTTGTGAATCCATTGAATAATGATTGCGTTATTTTTTAAATGTCTTTCATTAGCACTCAGTACAATCTTCATAATTTTTCCAGAAACTGAGGTCAAGCTAACAGAGCTGTAGTCCTCTGGGATTACTTTCACACCCTTTTTGTAGACTGGAATAGCTCTGATGAGTTTCTCGTCATCAGGATGTCCACAGGCTCCCAAAAACTGTGGTGGGTGATTGAGAGGGATCCAGCCATGACAGTTTCTATCTCTTTCAGTGTTTGGGGATGAACCCTATCAGTCCCCATGTGAATATCCAATTTATACAGCTGTTCCCTGAAAGTTTCCCTGTCCAAAAATAAAATGAGAACACCAGTGTTCCCACACTCATATTCATCTGATTCAGTGGATCAAGCAGCCCAATGACTATCAATATTATTAAAAACTGAAATAAAAGGAAAAACATTGAATGCCTCCACTTTTTTTTTTATCCCTATTAGTCAGATAAGTGTCTTCAACAAGTATCAGGCCAATGATTTCTTTAGACCTACGATTGTTATTAACATACTTTAAAAAGACATTCTTATTACCTGATATAAGACTGGCCAGTTTAAAATTTAATTGAGTTTTAGTCTTTCATGTCTTCACTCTGCATCCATGAACTGTGATTCTGTAATTCATTGCAACAAGTGATCTCACTTTCAGAAATCAAAAAATTTCCTATTCATTTGGAGTTCCTCAAGGAATTTCCTGTTCAGCCAAGCTGGTCTTCTGCTCTACTGGCTTGACTTACAACACGGTGGAATTACTTGCTTGCACAGTGGAATTGCCTGACACAAAAATGAAGAACTTGGTGAATAAAAGACCATTTTTGGTCATCCTTTCCACACACTGAAGAGCGTTCAGAATGTTTAGGCTTTCTTGGTTCATACAGCCACAACATAATTGTCCCAAAATAAAGATGACTTCTAAAGATTAATATATTTTTTGGTCAAAGAATAAGTGCTGTGACCAGATGTCTCAGGATATCTGAAGTGCTTCATAAATACGCTGACAACCACTTGCATGAGTAAAGTCAATAGAACTGTTTTCTTGTCAAGGTGGAAGAAAGACAGTAGAAGGGAATATGAATATTACAATTAAAAAAAAAAAGTTTAAATAATTTAGATATTAATTTTTCCCTTGTATTTGAAAACCACCCAATTTAGGCAATGTATTTGAAATTATAGTATTGCTGAGAAGGATGTAGGTAACAAAAAATTAAGGTCTGTCTTTTTTATCCACACACATTTGCAAGAATCTTCACTGTAGTCTTCATAAATTGCACCAGAATTTCCTTCAGACTCTCTTGGTCTTGTTTGTTTTGTACAGTTTTATCATCTTGCGGAATAAAACAAAAGATTGTGATTATCTAATTATAAAACTAATTAACTTTCATAAAATAGAGTAACCATAATTTAGGTCTTGCATTTTTCCTGTAGGTATAAAGCAGAAGAGAGTTCACTGTCTAATCTCAGCCCCAAACTGAGGATTGAGATAACAGGGGCCTTCCTTTACTTGCCTAATTATAAAGTTTTACAAAATATAAGAATAATTTTGGTTTTATATAGATATAGATTTCCTCCATGCTTCCCAGATTTTTGTTTATTGTTCTTAGTAAACAAAATAATTAAAATGTGTGATCCTCTCATATAAAAAAAATAATATTACAACCAGAGATTTTAATGTTTTGTCCTCAAAATAATAATAATACATTGGTAGGGAGAGCTGTTTTGTTTGGGTTTATTGTGTTTTCTGATAATTTTGTCACTTTTTCTCTATCCTTTTTTTTGTTGTTGTTGTTGCAAGTATTGTCCATAAAAAAATACAAAGCCCTATTAACGTAACTCTTGATCAATACCATGCAAAAACTCCTTTATTGGCAGTCTATAAATACACAGTTTTATATTCTTTTACAAAACTTCCTTGCCCTTACTTTCTTCTCCTCTACTGACTATTTGCTATATAACTTTCCTTTTACAATGTTTTAGATTTTATAATTGAGTCTGTGAATGATGTTGGATGAACAAATACCGTGGAGACGAAAGTCTATTTTTTTTCCAGAAGAACAGTATATCCTCAGTGTACAGTTTTTATGGGATTACTGTAATCTTTCTTCTCCCTTTATTTCCTTGTTTTATTTTCTGAAAATCCCTTTAAGGAGCCTTTAGAGATCGCCTCTTCACACAAATCTCAGGAATATTTCTTAATGCTTGACACCACCTGTTCTAGATGAGGCACACTTAAACCTATACATAGAAACCTACATACATCTGAGAAGTGCTCAATAAGAAAAAATTGGGTGAGGGGGAGAAGAAACTTAAGAATGCATTGAAAGCTCCTTGGTTAATTAATTATTCTTGATTTAAAAACATCTATCACTTTAAGGAGAAATACATGATAATTTAAAAATGTATTTTTTTAAAAAAGCAGTGGAACAGAATGGAAATGGCTAGATTACTAAAAGAATATCGTCTAAGAAATATGACATGGAAATGAAGCCACAAAATTATATGGTTCTATGCAAATAAAAAGCTTTGGTCTCCTTTTTGGCTCTTCTAAACTATGTAGAAGTAGTTGAAATGAGCAGTATTGCTCAGAACTGTACAGAAGACTGAATATTAGGATAGTTTAAAATCACATACATGAAGTAAATTGGAATAAATTTCTGAGAAAAATATGGAAAAAGTTGAAAAACATTAGTGCTAAGTGATGGAAAGGACTAGTAAAACCTACCTCAGCTGTAAAATATACCTCTTATCATCAACAAATTTTCCTATTCTAAGTGCCATTTATGGAAAAATCCCTCACTAACAACTTCCTTTAAAGCCTGGTAAAACCCAAACATATCTTTTTGTTTGTGTTTTCGGTGAAATACTGGAGTCTGGGGAACAGGGAAGAAAATGAGAAAAAAAGCCTTGCAGTTTCAATATTTTGATTTTCCTAGTAGGTGGTTTACTGGTGTGATCATTTTCTGTGTTTCTACTTAAAAAAAAGAAAAAAAAAATTAGAATGCAGAATCTGTTGAAGTGTCAAACTCTTTAGACTTACTAAGTAATCTCAAAAAGATATTCTGCAGTCATGACATTTGTCTTTGATTAGCAAAGCCAATATAATATAGAGGGTTGGAACTTAGTTGATGGACATTCTGATGACATTCTGCTAAGAAGAATTAAATATTATTACATGTAGAAGGTGGTCAAACAGTTTACAAGAAGTTCTGTTTATTTCTGTGCAGCTGAAAGGTGTCATTTTGAAACTAAGCATTTAGAATAAGGCAATAAGCATCTTTCTCGTTTGTCCTTAGCAGCCGTTTCCATTCCTTTGCCTCTACTCTGTTTAAGAAAAGACGAGCTGTTTACAGCTTCAGTTTGAGACATTCATTCCTAAGTCTCTTCTAAGTGTAAGTCATTTCTCTGAATGCCTTGATACTTACTGTAAGGCTTAACCTATAGACAGGCAAAAGAGAACAACTGGGTCATGGTTTTTCAACTGGTTAGGAGAAAGGAAAAGCAAAACTATTGAAAAACCAGTGTTGGAAGAGAAGACTTCAAGTTTAGCAACAGCTGGGCTAAATTAGATAAATTATTAGTATAGACCATAACTTTATATCAAAAAATAGCACTCTGCTAGCAGTGGCAGCACATTGTTAGAGAAGAAAACCTCTGACTGAAAACTGAAATGTGTTCTTCTCAACAGATATACTTTTCTTTTGCATCCGGCTTCAACTACATTAATACCATCTCAGGGTTCAAGAAGCATTTAGACAACTCCTTAAGACACATTGTGTGGTTCTTGGGTCAATGGCACCTGTGGGCCCCTTACGACTCAAGAAATTCTAAATAATATTTAAAAAAAAAGGAAAAAGATAGACGGCAAATAGAAGGTATCATCCCATATTTCAATATCAACAGGGAAGACATAAAACCTAAACTCAGAAAATAACATCCATTAGCCTATTCAGAGCAATCAGATGAGAGAAAGATGTCAGTTACTACATTAAGGTCCAATGTCCGTTCAGAAGTGCATTTTTAAAACAAAATTTTGTTTTGGAGAAATATGTTGGATGTCAGTGCACACACATTTCTACAGTCAGTTCAACCAAGATATTTTCTAGTAAATCCTTTGTCTTAATGTATTGCTTCCTACATGAAGTTTCCACTGTATTATACTACTAAAATACCACAATGTATTAAAAAAAGAGAAAACGTTCTTTTCAAGCACTTCAAGGTATCTTTTGAAAAAACCCTGCGACACAAAAACCGTAAGAATCCCTCGCAGTCTCTAATCCACTCCATGGAAAGAAAATAATGGGATTAGATCACTATCGTGGTTTCTTTCATTGAATTTAATGGAGGCGACTGTGCTCTTCAATACAGCAGAACATGGAAACACTTTTGTTGGCATTAAAGTCAGATGTCCTCATTGTGCTCATTGTGTTTAATCATATCATTATCAAAACCTTTCCTTCACCTGACTGAAAAATCCTAGTATTAACAGCTGCTTAAGACTATATAAAGAACTAGTCTGAACTAATTTTCTGTCTGGAATTTTAAATCATCGGCTTCATTATTAAATGACAGTGTCTAATTTTGATCTGCATTTCACTGCAGTGTTTCTACCTTATCTGAGAAAGTTCTTTCATGTCTTTATTTTACAGTTCAGCCATTTCATAGATATGTGGATATCTGGTTTATATGACCACTCCTGTACAGTGACAATACGTAGTTCATCAAAATGTATTAAATCTAAGGGAATTACGACAAATTTATGAAAGGATTTATTAAATCATTTCTAGAAGGATAATTTATCTTTAATATGATGAAAACAGAGCATTTAAATATATCAGTTAGATTAGCTTTACGTACTTATGTTGTCTGTGGTTTAGTTTTAGCTTGTAGTTTTATCTCACATACAGGTTCACTGAAAATGTAGTATTGCAGGAATTTTTATTGAAAAAGAAGATTTATCCACATGGAAAAAGCTACCTTAGAAAAGTTGATATCAAGTCTAAACTTTGATTTTATACACTGTTCACATATATAGATATAGATATAAGAAGCTCCTTTTTACTTTTATTCTTACAAAAACATTTAAGAAGGGATTTATATTTGACTGATCCTCTCCCAATACTTTTAATGTGTGTTGAAAACATGAAAATTAAATATTTTAATCATTATATGACATCTTCCTTGTTTATCTATATTGACTTTGTTTTTCCTATAAATTGCATTTCCTGAAGTATCATGAGTCTCCTCTTTGCCTAGTTCCTGAAAGGAGGAAGTTTAAAGTAAATTTTTATGGTTCATCCTCTACTGGTTTACAGTTTACTGTCTTAGATACCTGCAAATTTTACATATCATTACCAAGAAAAATAACAGAAAAATTACAGAATTCAGGAAAAAGAATTAAAAGAGATACAGGGAGATGGAGGAAATTACTTCAGTGTAATGATGAATAATCTAAAAATAAAAGAGTTAGCTAAACAAAAACTAAGGGGGATGAGAGAGATAGCAAGACAGAGAGGGAGAGAAAATAAGAGAAATTATTTTATATGGAAAACCAACTACCCTAGAAGTAAAGAGGTAAGATTAACAAATGGAAAGTTTAAACTGAATATCTGTAGATATTCTGACAGGGAGATGTAATAGGATTTGGAATAGTCTCCTAAGGGTAGTGGTAGAAGATTCATCATTTAGCATTTTCAACACTAGACAGGACAAAGCACAGGAAAAAATATAGTTGGTGAAAATCCTGCCTTGACAGAGAGATGAAATGAATAATCTAATAGGCCTTTTCAATCTCTAACTTGTTGCTATGAAACTGCCAGAAAAGACTAAATTTAATCTTCTTGGTGTCTTTTATTCTTTTATACATAAATTATCTTAATCTTTTCTGTGCATTTTCTACCTCTTCTGTCTCCTTTAACACAGATTTAGAATGGGTATTTAAAATGTTTTTATTCTATTTCCTCTTCTTCAACTGTTGCAAGTTAATTTTAGCTCTCATATGAATGAAAGATGAAAATGAATAGTAGCTAGCTGTGTATTAGAGAGGAGCAGGAATTTTTCATTTCAGTGTTTTCTTTTGGAATTGTCAGGATTTTCACTAAGTTTTTGTGAAATTTCAGACAGCAGTTCCAATGTAGACAAAATTTAAAATAATCTCTAATTACCTGCCATGTTTTGAACATTTTATTTAGAGATTATATTAAGAAGATGGTTTAGGCAAGCATTTTAAAAAATGCAAGAGTGATACTGCTGGAAAAAAACCACAAATATCACTGAAATCTTTCAGGCAGTACATTTTACTGTTTTGTTACTGTTCTGGATTTTATTTGCATTTATATGTGCTGTTTTCTTTCAGCAAAGGAAATGACTGTGGATACTTTATTCTCAAAGGATCATATAGACATGTGTCACAGTGAAGTTACCATACAAGTGTCCCGTCTCATCTCTGAAATTGTCTTCAGAGAGTCAAGTGCCACAGGAGACTTGGGAGTGACAAGCCACCAGAGACAGACCACAGTTTTCAGAGAAGGTCCTGTGAGAATCAAAGATTTATCACCCATGCCAAAATGGAAAATCACAAGGAGAGGAAAAAATTATTGCTGTGATGTGTCAAATACATAAATGGAATTAACAGTGTGATTCATGAGAAGAAACCCAAAACACCACCCTACATTGTAGTTTCATTAATTGCTTTCAATGACTTACTTTTTTGAAGATCTCTAATTGCTCTTGAGGTCAGAAAGCCAGGTAGGTTTGTCATGTTTTGCTGCTGACTTAATGAGTCTGAGATAAGAAAATGTCATGACCCATAGGGGGATTAATTATTGCCAAATTTGATGATACTCTTACTTATTGCAAGACCGATGGGACTCTTTTATTTACACAGCTTTTGAAATTCTGGCTTTAGTTCTGAAATTGAAATTTTTCTTTTCTCTTTAAACAGCAAAAATAAAAGTACCTAAAATTATTGCTCTTTTAAAGATTTGTGTTTTGTTTACCATTTCATGCCATTGCTTAATACTTAGAATAGCTGTCCTGGGGTGGCTTTATGATATTGTATAAAAACAATCTGAAATTAGGAGTTGTGCCTTCACTTTTTCCTCAATATTTTGAACAGTTAAATGACTCAAAATATCATGTCTAATATGTTGTGTAAATAATTTAGTTCTGGCAAAAGCACATATTTGTTTGTACAAAGACAAATATCTGAAAACTGTGGCTTTAATGAGATGTTTTATAACTTATTTTACTAATGCACTTGAACAGTATAATTCCAAATCTCTTTAAGAGCTTATATATCAACATGACATATTCTAAAACACACTTCTGGCATCAGGAAGGATGAATGAACTAAATAAATAGTGTTCTGAGTTTTAAGAGTTTGCAGACTTTTGTAAAGGCTACATCCACATTAGAAAATAAAATACAGTAGAACATTTCCTTTGCCCCTGAAGAAAAGTGGCAGAACATTTCTTCCTAATTGACACCTACAGCTAAACTCTTTTCTCCCTATAGACAGAATTACATCTGTACTGAATCTTGGGAAAAATATGGATTTTACATGGCTCTTCCCCAGCTGGTTCCTAGGAACTGCCTGGAGAGCAGTAGCTGCCATGAAAAAAACTTTTCAGGTTGCTCAGGAGTGTGCTTGCCTGCTTTCCGCTGTGCAGATATTTCGAGGCGTCCTGTGGTCTGGGGTAACCAGCTTGAAACGTCTTTTCTGTTAGCAGGATTTTGAAAATGATAAGCAGTGGGGCACTCCCCTCCTCAGGGTTATCCTCAGGATATTTCATATTGGGCCATTTAAATCATTCTGTTCTCTGCAAACTGTTTTCCTATTAATTTGTTAGGTTTTAAAGCAAATTTCTCCTGAAAATTGAAGTTTAATATTTTGTGCCTTTTCTTTCAAATCCAAACCCAGAATACTAAAGAGAAATAGGAGATTTTAAAATAAAGAAATAAAAAGGCAAAGTGTGAGCATCAGAGAAAAAATCTCAAAACAATGCCTGTTGTAATAACACTTGACATCCAATTATTCTGTAATTCTAGAAGATACACTACTACACTGCTATCTGCACATATGCATAAGTAGCTAGTCTGATTAATACTAGCACAAAAATGTGAAAGGAAATAATGTTGATTTGTAACTTACTATAAAGACTTGCCATGGAAGTATGCTTAAAAAGCATGAAATTTCTGGTTGTTTAATTGAGGATAGCACTTTAAAATATTATCCTAATCATTGTTAATTCTTTTGATATTCACTGTAGTATCATTAATCCAAAAGAATTCTTTTAGAATTAGTGAAGATGTCATACAGATTTCTAACATTAATTCAACATTAATTACTTGAAACATTTATAACAGATAAACTTGAGAATGTAGTATTGTGTTTCAATTTTCAGTGTATATTACCATTATAAATAAGAAAAATACTTACTTTTGGAAGTGAAAGGGAAATTAATAGGAAGCTATATGAGAATGTTAATATAACTCTAGGCTACAGAAAATCTTAGCCATGTCCTCTTTATTGGATATATGTTCAGAATGGTGTAGTGAGAACCATCTTCAAGCATGCAATTTGTTACTGTATGCCTGTCATCCAAATACTCCATTTCTGTTTTGGCTAGGTACACTACTGCAGTGAGGCTGTTACAAATTCTGGCCTCTTTTAAAAATAATGATAGATAAAAAGATTGCTTTAGGCTTACAGATACAAGTCCCACAGGTGGTTATCTTGCTGCAACATATGTGTGACTGGTCTGGAGTTCTTTTTGAGAAAGTTGTGCAGACACCTCATAATCTCTCTCCTTGGATGCTGGGAGTATCAGCCTTTTACTTTAGGAGTGACTTTCATCTGGAGAGACTTATCAAACAACCAAATTCCTGACAGTTTCACACAAAAAAGCCAGGACACTGGAAGAGGTGTAACTTCGCTGTCAGGTGCTCACCTCACTGACAAAAGGATTCACACGCATAATTGGCATAATGTCTGACATGTAAAGGGAAGCAGCTAAAGAAGCTGAGAAGGTGCTGTCAGTTTGAAAATATACCTTGAAATTCATACGATTGTGTAATGGTAATAATGAAGAGGAAGAAGAAGAAGAAGAAGAAGAAGAAGAAGAAGAAGAAGAAGAAGAAGAAGAAGAAGAAGAAGAAGAAGAAGAAGAAGAAGAAGAAGAAGAAGAAGAAGAAGAAGAAGAAGAAGAAGAAGAAGAAGAAGAAGAAGAAGAAGAAGAAGAAGAAGAAGAAGGTGTCCCCATTTAATGATAGAAAATATCGGTTCGTTACAGAACTTTTTTGACACATACAGAAAACATGAAGAAACAAGTTATGAATCCCATTGCATTCAACACCTATTACTTAATTCAAATAGCAATATGCTTTCCTGAATCCATTCTTAAAACTTATATAGAATTAGCATGCAGGGATTAGCATGAAAAGGCCAAACAACACCATTCTGCAAAGAATAGAATGTTCATGACATTATTAAAAACTAGGAGTGATAAATGTTGTGTTGAATCACTAACTTCCTAATAACAAAGAGAAATTAAAAATTTAAAAAAAAAAAAAAAAAAAGAAAAGAAAAAGAAAGTAGGATGGTGCAAAAGAGTGACCACAGTGGTCAGATCTAGGAAAAAGAAAAAAAAAGGATGGAGTAAAGTGAATTACAAAGTGAATGCCATGATCACTATATATGGCTGGTGCACTTCAATGAGAAATGTGTTTGTGAGCTTTTCTCTACTGAAATTTTCATTAAGTAAAATACCTGGTAACATTACATTTCTTGAAGCATGAAAGGATTTGAAGTAAAAATCATCTTTAACTCATTCTGTGGTTTTTTTATAGCTTATCAAAGGCAGGGAAAACTTCACATGCAATTATCTGACATGCTGATATACAAGTTATTGATCTGTGGTCTCTCAAGTAAATGATAGCAAAATATTGCAGCTGCTGAGATTTTTCTCATGACCCATTCCATCATTTATCTTGTCCTGAACTTGAGGGATTGGTCAGATTTTTTAATATTTTTTCTCAAGATTTTTTGTTTGTTTGTTCCCTGTGTTTGAATCTTACTCTTTGTTTTAGATTTAATTTTACTTTCATCTAGTATAATTTCACATATTAGTGCCCTGATGAATCTATGCAAGGCAATCATACTCAGAAATATACAAAAGATTGTTTCATGTAGCAGTATATGTATTACAACTCTGTATAGTGTTATGAATATTGTTCAAAATTTTCCATTTGGTCATTAAAGCTGAACATTATAGTGTAATATTTTGAAGTTTGTTTCATCAGCAGCTACTGAATTGAGTGACAATGCCCATAACTATGCTTTGTCTTCTGTTCTAACTGAAAACACCAGAAGATAGCTAATAAATTGCAACATATTTACTGACAAGAAAAATCTGTACTTCTAAAGAAGAAAAATATAAAAAATAAAAATAAAAATAAGATAGATAGATAGATAGATAGACCTTGAAATTAACATAACTGTAAGTAGATGTCTAAATGTAGGTGTGAACATTTGAATAAAGAGTCCTATTTCTGCAATCTTAGGATACAGTTGTCTAAAAGTGCTCTTTGACATATGTAGAGAACTCAAGACACTTCTGTGTACTTGGCCTTTAAAAACTAGGACTTAGTCTTTTATGGGACAGATGAAGATAAGTAAGTACCTGACAACACCTAAAAATACCGCTAAAAATGTGTGTTTGCTCAAGTAATCCTGGCCATGGTGACTACTATCAATGTAACCTGGACAGAAATTCCACTCATCATAAAGATGGCACTGAGGACCCAACTCTACACAAGCACCTAGAGGGACCTGAAACAGCCTAGGGTTTCTCAAACATTTTGATGGACATGACAGAGACAACAAACAACATATGCGATATTCAGGCCTTCTGGAGTGGCAAATGAAAGAAAGGCAGAGCACTCTGAGTCTTGTGTGTGTGTGTTGACCAAAGAAATGACTTTGTTTCATCTAGTCAAGTAAAACATATTCTAAACACTTGGACTCTTTGGAAGCGACTCAGAGAAGTTGGCTAAATATGGAGATTTAAAGCCATCTCACATTCTCATACGCTGTAACTTCTGCCACTTAACCTCCAGCTGCCTGAAGCTATTTGGAACATAAACATGGTTTGTTTCCTTTAACTAGAGAATTAAGAGACCTATCAATTTATCAGCTGCTTTAGCCTCAGTCATAAAACTTCATTAAGCTTTTTAATTTTTTTATTATTTTTTTTTTACTTACAAGAAACAGAAGATCCTATAAAAGTAATTGGAATTTCAACATTTATTTTGATCCTTTTTTCCTTTTCACATTCCCTTTTACTTCACTGTCCCAAGTAGAGAGTTTCATTTTCTTTTCAGGTGCACTTACAGAAGGTATAAAATATTTGCTTCAAAATGAATAGAAAAATAATCAGTGGGAATGACCTTGTCTGATCTAATATGTTAAAAACAGATCTTATTTTTTTTTAAACAGTAGAACAAGCAAACTCTCTCAAGGATGAAAAGGGCAAGGAAGATAGAAAATCTGGAGTCAGACCCGTACCCTGCAGAGTCCCCCCCCCCCCCAGGATTTCAAGAGAGGCACCTCCACAGTTTGACACCAACCATGTTTATAGGCCAAGACAAAAACAAATTACTTAACACCACTTGTGCTCACAAAGTCTTAGAAATTTTTTGAACCAAGGTTTGCCATCCTTAGAAAATCCAATTGTATTTTCTCATAAATCATGTGGAATCTTGTTCATTTTTTTTTCTTTTAATTTCATTTCTTATAAAGCAAAGACTAGAATCTGAAAATATTTCTTGAACACAACTGCACAACATTATGCCTGAAAACATTGAGGGTGTTTCTTAGATAATACCAACTCATTTGAATTCCAGACCTACTTGCCATACTTCAGCACAGCCACCTATTTGAGGACCACTAGTAACCAATGAAAGGAGTTGGTGTGACTTCTGAGAATTTTATGGCTGCTTGCCTCTAATTGCTGAATTAATAGAATCTGTTTTTCCCCAGGTCTCTCCACAGAAGCAGCTGTGGGTCTCAGAACACCTGGAAATCTAGTTTACTGAAGCTTGTCAAGGGAGCCAAGCTATTCTCAGAGGATGTATAAATCACAGGCGTTTTAAAACAGAGCCGAGCGCCTGGAATTTGAAAACTGGGTATACTATTATTTACTTTTTCCCAGAGTACAAGTCAGAGAGCTTCAACATTGCTTCCTTAGTTATGATTCCAGGATCTGAGTAAATAAAAACCAGAAAGTAGCAGAGTCAGTTGGTTGTAGGAGAAGCCTTGGAGTTCTTTATCTAAAGACAGTTAGGTAATGGGGAACTACAACTATATATATCATGGCTGTTGAACAGTGAAGAATTTCATAAGAGAACAATTTTGACAGCTACTTCAGAAATCCTTGAAAATGAAAAATTCCTATTAAATGAAAATCTATTTGAATTAAAAAGACCAAAAGAATGTGAGGTGTTTTCAATTAATAATGTTCTGAAAAATTATTTTTCAGGTTTATCTGTAAATACTACCAAGTTTATATTTGTTTATGTCATGCTAACCTGGAACTTTATTAGGAAAAAACTGCGGCTTGTTACAAATTTTAAGTAAAATATATCAAAAAATGCTACCTTTTAGCAGAGTTTTTAAATGCTTTTACAAATAATTTTAAATTCAGAGACTGAATTAGAAGTTTCATTATCATTATAAAGGTAGAATATTTTGAAGCTGTCATTCATTTAATCATGTGACAAAATGTAGATCTCAAATTATTTGCTGGGGGGAATGCCCCTTTGCTAGTGTAGTAAGACAATGAACAAAACAGAATCAAATAATTCAAAGCAGTCTTGATGTTATAACTTCATCATTTACCTCTGCATTTTGAAGGTATTCAAACAGAGATTTAGAGAAGACAAGACTTGATATAGCCACGTCATTTCCTCTTATGATGTTACTATATTCTTTTCTTGATCTCATTAATTGACAGTAAAAATTATATAGCCAAACAATAATTTTGCATCTGGAGATATTGAGCTGGTTGATTCCTTCCACTTAATGTAAAACAAAGAAAAAAGATTATTCTGCTGTTGGGTGTTAAAATGAAATCTCAATTTTTAAATTCATGAATAGCTTGAAAACTATGTGAGAAGATTCTCTATCAAAAAAAATACAATTTTCTGGCTTGATTAGGAACACAGAAATCACAGAAAATATTGATCAAACAATTATCTTCAAAACAGAGATAATGAGACAACTGTTGAACCATCAAACAACCTCTGGAGATTCATTAATAAAAATTGAAAAATTCAATGGAGATACTTTATGAGTTTTAGCAATCTAAACCCGAACATGTATGACTAGAACAGACACTTAAAATTTGGATTGAAAAAGATAGATGAAACAATTTCAAATACCAAAAAATTATTTCCAACTTTTTTTGAGCAGGAATAATTTGGAGTACCCAAAATAAACTATGAATTTATAGCATATTGAAGATTAAGTGTGTCCTGTTTAATCTAGAAAAGTACATCATTTTGTCATCCTTTTAAAGTGTAAAGTAATCCATCAGGAGATCAAGATGGGTGATTAGTGGATTGAAAGCAGTCCTTGAGGAGAAGGACTTAAGAGTGTGAATGAAAAATGGAATATGACTCAGTAATGTGTGCTCACAGCTCAAAAGGCCAGTTGTATCCTGGGCTGCATCAAAAGAAGTGGGACCAGCAGGTCAATGGAGGTGATTTTGCCCTTCTACTCTGTTCTCATGAGGCTTCACCTGGAGTGTTGCATCCAGTTTTGGGGTCCCCAAAATAAGAAAGATATGATTCAGTTGGACTCAGTCCAGATGATCAGAGGGCTGGAACACTTACCCTGGGAGGCTGCACTGAGGGAATTGGTGTTATTTAGTCTAGAGAACAGAAGGCTCCAGGGAGATCTTCAGGAAAAATGATGAGGGACTCTCTTTCGGGTAGTGTAGGGGTAGCATGAGGGCTAATGGTTTTCCAAGGAAAGAGGGTAAATTTAGATTAGGTATCAGGAAGAAAGTCACTGTGAGAGTGGTGAGGAACTGGAACAGGTTGTCCAGAGAAGTGGATGACCCCTGGAGCTGTTCAAGGCTAGGTTGAATGAGTTTTTGAACATCCTGGTGTGGTGGAAGGCATCCTTGCTTAGGGAAGAAGGGTTGGAACTAGATTATCTTTAAGGTCCCTTTCAACTCAAAATATTATATGATTCCTTCTCTTGATTTATCAGTGGCCATTAAAAAGTAGTTTGAAGATATTCTTTAACAAACAGTATGGAGATAATTTGGATCTTCATTCATTGTGAATGGAATGAAAATAGCAATTCACAATATAATACCCAGTGAGAGTACTTATATATAAAATCTCTGTGCTTGTGTGTTTAAATTAATGATGTGATTGTGAGAAAGTGATGAAAGTGTTGAAATGGATAGGTCTGGGGATGAAAAAAAAAAAAATAAGAAGAATCTTTGTAATACCACCTGTTTCCCTTCAATATATTTGCTGCTAAAAAAGACACTCCCATTCTGTCCTTTGGTTCCAGCTACGTGTTCTCAGTGCCTTTGTTATACAGCTTTGAGTATTTAGATGGCCTTGAGAGGAACAGGAGGGAATTTATTTGCTTAATAAGAAACAATGGTGTTTGTATTATGTGTCATGTGATTGCTGAGAAAGCTGAGGGAGTGTGCAGTGAGGGAAGAGAGAGAAAGAAGACACTCCTTTAGCTGGTAGTCCACTGTCATACCACTTTGATAATGGAGCTATATCTAAAGTTAGTATTTTGGATTCAGTTCCATGCATATCTTCATCTTTGATGCTTTAAGAACACTTTAAGTGTCTCAAGACTTAATATTAAGAACTTCATAGTGTCAGCTGGATAGAAAAAAAGGCTAAAATGAAAAGAAAAAGTAAATTAGGAAAGTGGAGACAAACAGTGATTGGGAGTGACTAATGAGAAAATTTGCAATATATCTACTGGCTGAGCCATTTAAGGTGAAGCATTTTGCCCTGTCATAGCGATGACTAATTTAAGCAAATGGAACAAGGATGAAAAGGAAGAAAAGGAAAAAATGCCAGCAGCATTTGTAACTGAAGGAACTTACTGTTTTTAACAAGGGTTAACAAAGAAGGGAGAAGCACCTATTAGATAGCTGAAGACAAACTCGATGTACCCAGCAGTTGGGAATGTGGAGTAACAGGGGATACAGGTCCAGAAGATATTGGAACAAGCACTGCTGTAGGGTCTGACAAGCCCCTGTCCTGGCAGGAAGGCCTGGAGATAAGGAGTTCACACAATCCCCCTGCAGGCCCCTCTTGGGGAAAGAGTGAGCTTTTTTGGTTACGTCGAGAAAAGACAGACCCATGATCCTCTAGGAAACTCTATGTAAAATCCCCTAATACCCATTGGTTTCTCACCCTTTCACACCCACCTCTGTACCCCCATAAAAGAGACCCCTCTGCCCCAAGTTGGCAGAGGATCCGTCTCTGGTCAGCCCTTCGTGGAAGATGGAAGAATAAAGCTGCTTCTGCGGAACCACCAGCAGGACCTCTCCTCTCTCTGTCCGGGCCTGGCCAGGGGGGTTTGTCTTGCAGAGCAGAGCTGAAATCACTCCCTGAATCACTGAGAGCTGATGGCTGCTGAGCCAGGCACCTCTGCAGGCAACCACAGCCAGCGGCTGAGAGAAGCCACGACCCCCTGGGAGACGGTTCCTCACGGGATCACCTCTGTGGGTCTGCTACGGCTTCTTGGGTCTGAGCCTCAGACCCCAGCCAGCACTGGCTGGGTGAACCCCCAGCGTTACTACATTACACTGCTACACAGCAACAAGAGCAGGTTTGGGAGTTACATGAGAACAAACTATTAATAAATGAAATATTAGTGAAATTTTGTGACATTTGCATTGGAGCAGCATGAGACATTGCTTTTTAGCTTTCATACATCAATCTTATATTAAAAAGGGTTGAGCTAAATCACAGGATTGCACTGTTATCTGTAGTTCTTGGGGGTTTTACTAAGTTTCAGAGTATAGAAACATTTCTGATGTTATTTAGCTCAACGGTGTATATGTCTATCTGTTAATATGTTTACATGAACAAAAAAAAAGACCTTCTCAGATTTCCAGCCTTAAGTTGTTAAGTAAGTTGCTTAGTCTGTCACGTGTAGGTATGTCATTAGTGGTTATGAAATTTGACTAGTTGTAGTTTGCAGATTTTAACCACATCTTAATCGAGAGCAAGGTATAATACTTTTAATGCCAATGAGACAGATTTTAATTTTCTAATGGAAAACATTTAATAATAGAAAGACATAAAAAATTCTCAGTCACAAGATAACTTATTGCCCAATAAGATAGTGTCAAGCAGTGTAAGGCAGATTTGAAAGGCTAAAACAAGCCACATAAGGTTTCCTGCCACTTTGGAAACTAGAATGTATGAATCACTGACGGCAAGACAATAACTTGAACCAAAGATAAATATTTCCTTCAGATGTGCCAGAACAGAAAAATGTTGGAAGGAGGGTGGGGTTTTTTGTTTGTTTTCTTGGTGTTTTTTTTGTGGTTGTTTGTTGTCTTTTTTTTTAAAAAAAAATCTTGCCAATTCCGTTTTTTCTACAGTTGGAAAATTGCAGAATAAACACCCAAAGACTAACTGTGGTTTCAGGTTTTGTGGATGTGGCAGGCAATACTTTTCTTCATGACAAGAAGAGAAATATGTAATCCAGTTGGACTACTGACTTGGTTAAGATTTAAACAGAGGATAGATAATATTATTTCATATCAGTCTTGGAAACACCTTACTGGAATTCACAGAGCAGTCTGAATAAAAGTTACCGTTGTGAATAATAGCATCACTTTGTTCTTGAAATTTGGAAGAGGCCCTTTTCATGTTAGAGATAAGTTCCACATAAAGAAATAATTTTTCTGAAATTAGTGAAAAGAATTCACCTTAACTGCTGTTACAAAGAGGCATTTTTTCACGCGTTCTCTGCAGTGAAAGATACAAGTGAGGTAGCTGTTCACTCTTGGGCCAATAATATTTTTTGTTTCTGCCCCTGATACTGTTGTGACTCTAAATGTAATAACTCTTTTTTCACATCAAATTTCAGGTGCAGATTGTGGCAGTATAGACTATGCCCCATGAATATTTGAGCACAAATTAATACTAATTTAAAGACTCTACCATGATATCTGAAATATTTGCTAAAAGTCTCAAGTGACTTGACATGCCCTCCTTTTCCGGAGGATGAAATTACATGCATAGCCTGTTTTCCAGTATTTTAGTAGAGAAAAAAAAAAGACAAGTTCTTCATCTATAAATAATCTTTAATTGCAGAATTTTCATGCTTTTTTTCCTGATAGTAAACCACCTTGCATCACATTGCAGGAAAACTTGTGTTAATTTATACAATATATTTAATACAATTTTAAAAGCTTTTTTAATAATTTGATATTTTTCTCTAGCATATAATCTCATATCTGCAATATATATATAATATTTATGATGTAAACAATACAATATCTATCTAAAATTATATGATCTGATAAATCTAAAAGATCACCTGATATTTTTCTCTTTGATTTTTAAAAATAATTTTAAAGATTGCTTACCTTAATTAGGTATAGACCGTTATTAGTTGTGAAGGTCCTAAACAGTTTTCTTTCATTGTGTGTCATTTAAGGGTTTCTTTTTTCCTTCTTTCTTTCTTTTGTTCTTTCTTTCTCTCTTAATAATCCTGATTTAGACTTTGAAGACAAAGCATTCACTTTTGCTACTCCATTAGTCTAATTTGTAAAATGATCTCTCACAAAATCTCTAGTTATGAATATCACATTTTGAATTTAAGTTTCTTTTAAATATGTAGCTATTCAGTCATCCAGTTAATGATGTACAATTGCCAACATTATTGAGTTAGATTTTTAAATCTCTGTTTAAAAGAGGTTTTAGGTTTTTTATTTTGAATAGATTTACTTTGTATGGCATGCTGTGACAACTTAATTGAATAGGCTAAATAATTTGGGCAGTGATATAATCTGTGGAAAAAAGAGTATCACACCAAAATATGACTTAACTGATGAGCTGTTAACTCTATCAAAATAATCTATACCCAGAAGCATAAAGGAAAAGATTACTAGGGGCAGATCAGATTGTCTTTCTCTGTATATGACATACTTGTTTGCATGCAGTTAGGAAGATATTCCTAAAGTATCAAAGATACTGAAAGTACAAAGAAACATCAAAGGCATTAGAAGTAATTTTTATTGCCATATAGAAGCTACAGAAAAGAGTAATAGTCAAGGCTTCTAATACCACATTAATCTTTCAAACAATAAATAACCTGTTCTTCTCTTTTGAGAAGCACACTCAGGAGACATGAAAGCTTAAATAAAACATCTTTCCTGCTGACAGAAGTGCTTTTTTGGCATAAAAAATCAACCTTAAAAAAGAACAGCATGCATTTTATTTCTAATGTGTTACGTAGATTCAAATATTAGAGATTATTACTAAGTTATAAAGTAGAATTAAGAGAAGAGTTATCAATAATAAAAAAAAAAAATGGATGGCTTGAACACAGATCTATGGTTTAACACTCAAAAGAAGAGATAACAACAAATGTAGCAAGTATTGGTATCAATTATAGGAAAATTTTCTTTAAATGGTATCTAAATATCTTAAAATTTTTCATATAAATCAGATAAAAACAGATTAATTTTTATTTCACCCAGTGAATATCATAGTAGCAGAATAAGAGATCTGTTATTTGGTTGAGCATTTATTGGGTTGGACTGTCATTTCAATCTTGTCTGTGGTTATTACAAAGCATGGACTGTGATTGGCAGTATATTTTCTCTAAAAATCTCTTTATTCATTTAAAGTCTTTTCATTGAACTAACATTAACCTTTTAAAGAAGAAAACAAATACAGTCCTTGATCAAAATATTTTACCATCCAAAATGTAAATATAGGCATGAGAAATTGCTTATTACTAAACCAATTTGGCTAATTAGCTCGAATTTCAGGGCAGGATGGGATTCCAGCCAGAGAATCTTGGGACTTAATAAGGCCTCATATATATGAGGTCCCACACTTTGGTTTTTCTGGCTATGTTTTATAGAAGTGTGTCATAAGCCTGGCCTAAACAGAGACAGTTCACCTGGTGCATCTAAATTATATCAATGTCAGGCCACAGATGACATGGAAATACTGAAAACATGTAAATTCAGTTTTTAAGTATGGCTAGAATACAACCTCTGCAGCATGCAGGGTCTCATCTTCATATATAACCGATTCGGCACGGAATTAGTCAAGTCTTTTCAGAGGTCACAATTTTATCATTTACAGAAACAGTCTTCGATTATATTTTTTAAATTTTACCTTATTCTAAATAATCTTTTCATGGACAATGACTGATATAGATACTGTTTTCAGACTACATTATAGATATTTGTTTGCAGGAGAGGAAATATTTATCTTAAACTGTTTTGAATCTAGTCTTTTTCTGACATCTACTCTCACAGCTGGAGAACATGCCCTTTTAATTTACAAGTACAGATCTAAGCTTTGATAACCAAATGCTATTCAATATTAAAGGGAGGTGGAAAGAATTTGAATTTCTGGAAATTAATATGTTCCCATGACTTCATAATAAGATAAAAAATGTGCTGAGAATAATTTGAGTGCGTTTTAGAAGTAACTGGAAGGTGTAAAATTCAAATTATTACAGTAATTCCAAATATAGTGGCTCCCAAGGTTAAATCTCGTTTTAGACTGAACTTTAAATTTTTAACACATCACTTATGCTAGTGCTGAGATTTCTAAGTACTTCTTATTGTCTTAAACTCATCTCTGGAAGTCGATGTAAACTTTATTTTTTTTATTTCATGATAAAGTCAGGGACAATCTGGAATACACTTGACAATGCCACTTTAAATGCATGTTTAAACCTGTTTACACCTTAAGTATCTTCTTGTTGAAAGAATAAAATCCTTAATGTGGTAACAAAACTGGCTTCATGACTTTTCTTTCTGGACCCAGAACCCAGAAGCATGTTTGATCAAATTTCTCGACATATAATTCATAATTTGGACAAACATGTTCCATCTGTGAGAATGGACCAGCAGTAATCTGAATGGCTCCACATTAATAAATCTTCATTATCTGTCAGTAGAAATCATCTCTAGGTTGCAAATATTCACATATAAACTAGCCATATTAAGTTTCCTAGTCTGCAGAGAAAAACAGGAAGTTTTACAGCAAAGGCCTTTTAATCCTGAAACATTTTTCTGAGCTAAGTCATATGAGTAGTTGCTCCAAATTAACTTATTTCTCTCTATCTATCTGGCAGGAAGGTTTGTGTTGTCCATCATGCATAGGTCTACAATGTAGTCATGTAAAGCTTGAAACATACCAGTCTCATATAGAAATATTATTCACTATACTCAAGTTGTCTTATCTTTCTGAAAACGCAAAAATAATGAGTATTACAATCTTTATTGCTAGTACTGTTTTCCTGCTGCTTAAAATTACTTTCAACACATCCATACCTGTTTATCTCACCTAGATGTGTCTGTGCTAACTGGCACCATGCAATGTGGACTTGCTCAGAGTGGAGGGGTTGTTTTTTAGAATACTTTGGACTTGGATAAGGCCAAAGGTGAAACTCAGATGTTTGCATCGTCAAAATAGTGCAATCCTTTGAGCAGAGGAAAACAGAAAATGGACTGTGCTCAACTTGTTAGCCCAGAGCCCTGAACACTTGATATGATCATCATCATGAGACATCAGAACACGAGGCATAACTATCCCTATGGGCAAGAAGAGCTCCTGCTCCCAGCTCTTATAAACATCTAGCTAAAAAAGAAAATAATAATGTCTGGATCGTCAGAGGCCTTGTCTCAGACCATACTGCTCAAGCTCCATCATCTTTCCCTCTCCTTAGACTGGTATGGGCAGCTACCTTAGCCAGGAATGCAGAAATACTTGGCTTTGGATACAGCACCTGTCATGACTCGCCTGGGGCTACCCAGCCTGTGGCTGCAGAGAGATTCAACCCTGACTTAACAGGGTTCTATGATACACACTGACACAGAGGAATCTACCTTAAAAATTTCTCCTTTTTTTTTTTTTTGGGTATATGCAACATGAGGAGTTCTAAGGGAGAGAAAATCCACTTTGGGTAAAAATTAAGTCATTTTTATATCAGAGAGACATAAAAAGACATTGAACACCCTGATTTGGCAGCCAGTACATAATGCTATTTTCTATTTTTTGCTGGTATAGTCAATAGATAACAATATTTGCCATTCTTGCAGACCGATATTTATGCTCATAGGCTATTTTCCTGCTTTTACAGTTACTAGTAGTTGTGGACTCTTACTTTATCAGGATGTTTTTGCCTTTTATTTGACTATCTTTCTCCATTTCACAGGGTAAATTAGCCTTATAATTCCATCTTTTTACAATTACCCATGTTATCCCAGCGTGTCTCTGGTTTCTACGTACCCAGCTGTACTTCAAAGATGCCAGCTGCAATTTTCCAGGATGGCTCTGGTTCACATGCCTAGTTCCCAGGCTGGTAGGCTTTTTATCTGTTAGTATTTCAGCAGACATTTTCTTCTGTTCAATGACTATGCTCTTTCTCTCAGGCCATCTTTCTGGCTGCTCACAACCACAACTTAAAAGATTTGGCCAGGTTACACCAAAACAAAGTTGAAAAACTCTTTTTTCTTATCACCTGTACAGAGGTACTGAGGACTTGTGCACAACTGACAAATAAAACTGTCGGAGAATATGAGGCTTTATATAATTTCTGTTCAAAATAGGAATCTGACTTGGAAAGCCTTAAGCTCTTCCTTCTGCTCCGCAAAAAAGTATGCTGGCTTGGGAAGGAATGTGAAGAATGGTCCATAGATGTATACCATTCTCACTTAAGTAGTTTTGAGGAAGATTCATGGCCCAGAAAGACACAGTGGAGTTCTGACCAAGGGCCTTTATCAAGGACCAAATGTTTGCTTGACTCATCACAAATTATGTTCCTTTCCTATTGTGCTTAGCTCAGCCCAGGGTGTGTCCACACCCCGCTCTTCTGCCCATGGGTATAAGTAAGGAAGAAAGGAAAAGTTATTACTTCCTCTGGGCCCCTGCTCTGTGAGGCAAAAACCTGCTCTCTTAGGTGAAGGGACCTCAGTCCTTTCAAATACTAAAGCAAACACATTTCAACAGCCAGAAGGATCAAAGAGCCTTAACAGGCTCAGAGACAGGAGACAGGCACCTGCACAGCCTTGTCCTGAGCGGAGAGTCACAGAGTCAGGACGAAGTCTTGCAGGGCATGACAGAGGCACTCTCCATCTCTGCTGTGAGATGTGTCAACTAAACTCACTGGAAATTGACAATGAAGGAACTGCAAGGCCAGATTAGGACAAGAAAGTCGGTCTGCTTTTTGCCTTCCTTCTCTTCCTTCTCTTTCTCTGAATCTCTGGTCATCCTCTTCGAGCTACTCAGCACCTACAGCTGGTACAGGATCAAGCAGAGCTGGACCCAGTGGGTGCTGCAAAGTGGGACAGCAGGCAATGACCTCATAGTGGCCTCCTTGGGCTCTTCCAGGGCATTTCACACAGCCGAGCTCTGTCTCCTGCACAGAATCCCAGGAAGGGATAATTCCAGGCTGTAGTGGCAGCCACCAGCCATGGGCCCTACCCCAGGGGTGCACACTCTCAGCTATTGCACCTCTGGTATACATGGGCCATGGCTGTGGACATGGGTACATCCAGGACTGGGGGCCCTTTGGATGTCCCTGCCCTGGTGCCAGGGCCAGTGCTTGGTAGGGAAGGCAGCTGGAGTCTGAATGTCTTACTTGGGCTTCAGAATGACCATGGCATCCCTGTAGATGAGTAGGTCTCCTTGTGGAGATACCTCCCTGACGGGAAGTCCTGGGGGAGGGGACCCTGCATGAACAAGGTTTGCCCCTGCTCCCTGCTCATGTGTGCCCGGATGCTGTGTCCGAATTGGTTGGTGGGGATTCCTGGGCCGGGGAAAAGTGCAAGGGGGTCCTGTGACTCGAGAGATCACCAGCAGGCCCCCATGCCATGCGGCTGGGAGAAATAAACAGCTCTGAACATCTACCCAATATCGTTCCATATTCCATTTCTACACCTCTCGCACTATAATACCTGTTGCGAGATCTCCCTGACAACATCTCCCTTTCTTCCCAAACTGCCCTGTGTCACCCACACATTCTG
Source organism: Lanius collurio (assembly GCA_020086605.1). Taxonomy (NCBI): domain Eukaryota; kingdom Metazoa; phylum Chordata; class Aves; order Passeriformes; family Laniidae; genus Lanius; species Lanius collurio. The sequence continues at coordinate 198,100 of JACBWW010000006.1, read as the reverse complement.
ACAGAGAAACAGCTTGGGTGATGCCAGGATGGATGTGCACAGGGTCAGAGTCACCCCTGTGAATGTGAATTCTTGCACAGGGCCAGGGTCATCCCTGCAGAGCACACAGCACTGTGCATGAGAAAGCTGGCTGCTGATGGACTCAGCTGTGCCAGCACATCTGGGAGCTGCAGGGGAGGTCCACCTGAAAGCACAGCAAAAGTTCACCTGGCCCATCCTGTCGAGGACAGGAACAGCAGCACATGGGACATGCTGGCAGAGCTCAGAACGCTGTCCAGGTGGATGGAATAAGGCTGGGAAGATGGGTCCCATTGCTGGATAGTGCTGCTTGGCAAAAGTCTGACTGTCCCCAGTGAGAGACCTGGCACAGAACTGTCCCTGCAGGAACTGGATCTATTGCAAGGACAGCACCATGTCAGCACAGCATCTCATTCTGATCTCAAAAATCATGCTGGGAATCGTGGGATAGTGGAGGGACACTGAAGAGCTCTCCCCACTATGTTTGTGACACTTACTGGGAACCCTGATCTAGGCACAGTGCTGAGCAGATGTGAAGTGTCACCTCCCTCCAGCGTCTGACAATGTTTTGCCTAGTGCAGCCCTGGGTACCACTCTGTTTTGTGGCAAGGTCACCTTGCTGGCCTATATTCACCTTCGTGTCCTTCAGGACCCCCAGGACTTTTTCTGTCAAGCTCCTTTGCAGCAGTTTTACCAAGTTGATTTTGGACATAAATATGTGTGAATATTTTCCTGCCACCTACAGTCAGTTTCACCCTGTTTCTGCAGGTCTCCCTGTACGACTGCTGCAATGTTTGGTAGGTCATGTTTTTTCTAGCCAAAGCAGTGGTCCAAGTCAAAAGGGTGTCTCTTGTTAGGGGACAGGGAGAAAGAGGCTGTCCCTTGGCAAGAGAGTCCAGAGACAGAATTTCCACAGACCAGCAAGTAACAGACTGGGATTAATGTACAATATTTTGTCAACAGCCAGTGATATTACAGGAAATATGAGGGAAAAAACCCACACAAATTAAAAAATTACTCAAAGAAAGCAGAGGTATAAGAAGTACAGACAAAAGGGGAAAAAGTGAGCAAAAATAGTTTTTCAATGGCTCGTGCTGTGTATTTTTCAATCTCTGAATGCTGAAATTGCTCTTTCCTCCTAAATATTAGTGAGAAACATATTCTGCAGGTGAACCAATAATGTCACCTGGACAAAAACCATGAAATAGGTCCTTTCATTTGTATCTCTTTTACCAAATTTAGTTGTTTTGAGACAGAATGTCATATGTATTAGGAAACTCATGTCCTAATCCTTCTTTTTAAGAGGTGTAGTAATTTTACAGATGACAATTAGAAACACTTTTCCCACCTACTCCACCTTCTTTGCAAAAGCTGAATCACTGACACATATCTCTTGTCTATCCTAGAGACATGTACTACTGCTTCAAGAAGAGTAGATAGATACATGCAGAAGGTTTTAAAAGTTAATGAATCTTTTTAGTAAAGCAAAAGACCCAACAGTCAAAAAGAATTCTGATTTTCCAATGTATGCCCCAGGAGCAGTCATATCCAAAAATGCTGGTTCTGAGCTGGGGAGAGGTACTCTCACAGTTGTGGGCAGGTCTTGGACAGATCTAGCAGAGAGCTGTTTCACCAAGGTGTAACCAGCCATCACCTGCCCAGTCCCATCCTCAACACTGATGCTGCTCTCTGCTTCACCAATGGACAGTACCTGAGCACTTCAGAGTCACTTGAAAGTCCTCACTGGGCCAGGGAGAGAGAGAAAATGTGACTTGGGGCTCACAGAGCTCTTTGTCTGCTCCTTCCCCACATTCAGGCCACCAAAAAGGGGTGGAGGGAGTGACCAGCTACCCATCATCAAGCTCCTTGGGAAAGAACTAGGCCACCACAATGATGTGAATATTCCACCTATCTCCCTCTGCCACCAGATGCTTCCTCAGCTCAGCATCAGGTATATGGCTTCTCAGTTATGAAGTTTTTCCCCTGTTTTTTTCCATTTGCTGTGGACTTTTCTTTCCTCTTGAAAATTAGAGGCAGGAGCAATGGCCACAGGACGGACTTTGACAGTCATTTATGCACATCAATGTACATAAATCCTCCATGACAACGCCAATATATTACATTCCCTAATATAGTTTCAAGGACTTGATCCTGAAATTGTTATCATTATGCATAAGTTAGTTCACATATCCATAACTAGTGCCCTGTGCACACACAAAAATTGGAAAGGCTTTTTTTCCCTCCAATATGATTGGAAAGATATGCTGGGGCAAAAAATATTTTTTTAGAGGTCACAAAGAAATCTATTAAGTTGCTCTCAGTTTCTTTTCTTCCAAAATAATCTTCCCCTTTCTTTATGACTAGGCTGCTACTTTTGTTGCTGAACTGTGTCTGTACTATGGTGCTCATTGTAAATACAAGATATTGAAAAATAAATGACAGCTGTATCAGGAGATCAGCAAACTGCTCTTTTAACAGCTTCTGTATGATTTCCATTGATGTACCAAATTTCAATAGAAAAATCTCATGTATTGTCCTGGTTAGAAAAGCAAGATGCTGATGGCAGTTTATTTACACAACAAGAATGTGAGGGGCACTGACTTCCTTTTGACCCTGAAATATCAAGATCAAGCTACAGACCTTTCTTTTTGGAAGTCTTGACAAAATATAATTCACATCCTAGTATTGATCCTGTAGGTCTAGGCCTATTTATTTAAATGAAGGCTTCATTTTTGAAAAAAACCCCCATGAACTTAATAACTTATTTGTCATCCTCTTTTCCTCTCTTCAAGTTCTCTGGACAAAATATACCCAAAACAAAACAGATTTTTTCCAGTATGTATTTTAGTTTAAAGAGGATGTTATACCAAACCCATGAGGACCAATGGTTCATTGGTTGTTTTATTTCACGGAAAAAGTAAAGCCGCTTTTGTTATGAGAAGTGTCTAGTTTTGACTTAGCTACTCTGTAAATATATCTTCTCAGTTAAAAGAAGTCATCAGGATTGTTCTCACAGACTTATTTTAGTATTTTAAAGGCAAAGAGATCAGCAGTAACATGTGCCCTTGCCTAATGGTATATTCATCCAGACTGAGGAACTGAGCACAGTATGAAAAACTCTGTCAGCTCATACTCATTTTTTTCTTACTTCTGAAATCATAATATGTAGTGAAATGAAGGGAGGATACTTACGCACCCCTGGATTTGCCCTGGGATTGGGATGAGACAATCAAAGCTTAAGAGTTCAGAAATTTCTCTTATCTATCATTGAAGGCTTGCCCATAGATAACTTTGAACCTTAGTGATCTGTAAATAGAAACTCTGTTTAAAGGATACTAGACATGCATAATTCTCTCTAACATGACATGCTGCACAGTGTCTTCTATCATTTAGTTGTTTCAGAGTGAATGAGTTTCTGTCAATGATTTGGTATAAATCTGAATATGCCACTACAGATGTAACAAATGATTGATGGTAAAATTCACAGACTGGGTTTACCAGCTGTAAACTGAATGGAGGATTGACCTTTAATACTGTTGAATATTTATATGTTTTATTTGGCCTTAGATAAACCAAACAAAAATAAACAAAACAATAATAAAAACAAAACAAAACAAAAACTCCAAACAACACAAACTCAACAAATAAAGAAAAAAAAAAAACAACAAAAAAAAACCAAAACAAAAAACAAAAAAAAAAAAAAACAAAAAAAAAACAAACCCAAAATACTAGAGGCAACAATGACAGATTTGTGAGATTATGGAAGAAGTGGTATGATCTGAGTTTCTACAAAAACATCTCCCTTTGGGCATTACATTTATATGCATGAACATTATTTTATTGTCAGAAGCAGACAGGTATCTAATAGCACATTTTAATAGTTTCTAAGAATATGAATCTTACAACTGATTGAAAGTAGAACATTCTACATAGCTAGAATTGTAACATGCCAGTAAAATAAATAGATAATGTGAATTTTAAAAATACAGGAATGAGTGTGAAAGTTTTTGAACAAGATCCCAATGCTAGGCAAACTATGGAAAATAAATCTGTTGCAAATATACACATGAAGAAAACTGTTATCAGTTCAACCATTCCCTCCACGTGTTTTACTTTTCATACAGATACCTTTAAAACATTCATAAGATACAATTATGGACTTCAGTTTGCTCATTTGCAGAACTTTAATTTCTATAGATCTTGAATGCTGATGTCTCACAAAAACCTATATATAAGAAAAGGTGCAGTAGTGCTCTTTTATTTTTTATCAAAAAAATTAGTACCTTTAGTAAGATCATCAAAATGGCAGACATTTCCTAGTTCTCTATATTGATTTTTAGTGTTGTAAGATCTTAGAAATGACTGATGATCAAGAGAAGCTTACACAAATGGGATGATCATAAGATTAGGTACTGAGAGAGGTGTGATGGAAGGTAGCACCAGAAACTTCCCCTTTGCATCCAGACTAAACAACTCCAGCTCCCTCAGCCACTCCTCATAAGAGTTCTTTAGACCTTTGACCAGCATTTTTGTTCCTCTGTGAACAAGTGTGTATGCTTGACAAGTTTAAAATGAGCAGGTGTTCTAGAGAAAAGTTTTGTGCCATATCAGGCCTCATTTTGCATTATTCCTCCTTGTGAAATAAAAGGCCTGTGATATTCTTAAAAATAATTTTACAAATATTTCTTAGCTTTAAAACCCTGAAAATTACAAAAAAAAAAAAAAAAAAAAAAATCCAAAACAAACAAACAAGCCCCAATAAAACCCCAAAACCCCCAAACAACTGCGGTATTATGGCAAAATCTTCAGCTTATAAAATCTGATACTTCATTTTTGAATTAGACACAAAGAAATTATACCATAAAGTGGTTTTGATTCTAGTACAGGTATCTCTTTTTCATTTATTTCCTTCAGTTAGCAAACTCTTAGGTCACATAGTTTGAAAAAGTTAGGAATCAGTTTGGTTCTGTAAAAAAATAAGTTTCACTCCACAGTAGTTTGTGGTTCACCAACAAATAATTTTGAACTATTTATTCTTGACATACTTGCATAGAAATCAGCACAATGTATGAAGTTCATTAACAAAGATTGTGATGGAGAGACTTTTCTGGTTGACAGTGTGTTAGAAATAGTCCCAAAATACAAGTGGCTGGAATGAGAAGGGCAAGCCTTGTTCCCTTTTTATATCCACTTGTGCCTCATTCTGTTTGGTTTCCTCTGGGCATCAGAGCAGCCTAATAAATGGTTTTCTTTTCCTTTCACACAATGCAAGGATGTAGGTTAAGCCATTGGACTTGCCACAAAAATGTCTGATTTATGTCCCTTGAAGTCAAATGCCTTCTTCTCACATCATAACCAAGCACAAAACAGAGAAATGAAAAAAACAGAATTCAAAGCATATCTTCCTTGAAAGGATTCTTATAAATTTCTATTTCCAAGATATCTCTTTTCACTTTAAAGAGTTTGGCTACTGCAAAACTAAGTGCTCCATCAGTTACCACATGGCTGTGATTCTGTATTGCCTGGAAAAAAATATCACATTCATAGAATCCTAGAATCAGAGACCGGTCTGAGTTGGAAGGGACTTATAAAGATGACTGAGTTCCAACTCTCCCTCCATGGGCAGGGACATCTTCCAAAACACCAAGTCATTCATATGCCCCACCCAAACTGGGTTTGAACACTTCCATGGATGAGGTAGGCATCCACAGCTTCTCGGGGCAACCTGTTCCTGTGCCTCACCACTACCACAATAAAGAAATTTTTCTTAATATCTGATCTAAACCTAGGGTCTTTCAGTTTAAAGGCATTCCCCCATGTCCTATCACAGTATGCCTTTGTAAACTATCTCCAGTTTCAGACTGCTCCCACCAATCAGGGAAGAAAGATATATTCTTCCTTCATATTTCACTTGAGAACAACTATTGCATGTGCTGTAATATTTCTACTATTGCTCGAGATGTAATATTTGCTCCAAAATATGTTTTCAAGTTCAAAGCCATCATTTGAATGCAATGAATGCATCTACCAAGTGTCAACCTTACTTCACTATTTCCTCCATACAGAAACCTTAGTACATGCATATTTATACAAAAGCACACACATACATACAAACTGACACAAGTGTAGTATGCGTGTTAATTAAAAATATTCAGTAAAATTGGGGAGGAAAATAGAATGAAAACCTCATAGACAAGGGCAGCTTCAATCATCAATTCACAAAATGTGAAAAGTGCAGCTCTATCATCTAGTTAAGCAGGGCCTTAAAGATCCCAAAGTTCAGGTTTTTTCACTGGATGGTTTCTAAGGTTTAGATTGTATTTGACATTTTAGCAATCAGAAATTGATCCCTAACACACTTTCCAGCGTGTTTTGGACCGGAAGATTCAAGCTGCTGCAAGTAATAGAGATATATCAGCAGACCTACTTGGGAAAGTCTGTATAGCCTTTTTCTTCCCTGTACCTGGCCCAACTAAGGCTATTACTGCCTATTGATTCCTTTCATAAGCAGTACATTTCATCAGAATCATCCTCACACATGAAATTGGTACAACACATGAGGAACATTTATTGTGCAGTCTATTGTTGTCCCAGCTCAGTGAACCATCAAGAGTGAAGTGAATCACTGAAGCAAAGCGAGTTGAACTACAAAGTCCTGAAATTAGTAAAAAAATGAAAGTATGTTTAAGTTGAGGGAATTTTATTTAATTTTTCTAAAAATCCTCTCTTTTGTGATGCCTCTAGTAGGAAATAATTTTTCCACATTTTCCTCACTTTTGCGTTATCTTCATATTTCAACTTCTTTAGTGCTCACATATTTAGGACTCTCTCCAAATCCTATTAGAGGATGTCTGCTCAATTTTGATGGATGCACTGCTGCAGAACAGATTCTCTTGATTATCAAGGAGAAGTGGGATGGGCCAGGGCTTGGCTGTGCTCACTTTGGGGAGTTGGCTACAGCAGGAGTGGAAGGCTGGAGGCTCCAGGAGGAAGAGGAGTCTCTCCATGAGGTTCGCTAGGGGCAGGCACTGCCTGTCTGGTCTGTCCTACTGCCCCAGGCAGGTTCAAGGCATCGAGATAGCATGGGCAGCCTCAGTTCTGGGAACTGTGCGCCTTCAAGGGCATGGGGACAGGCTGAAGCCAGGCTGGGACATGGGCCTGCTGCTGGGGGATCAGGACAATGGCAGAGCAAAGCAATGGCTTTGACATGGCAGGAGTGTGAATGTAGGTGGACACTGTGCACAGAAGCTTCAGCTTGAAAGCACCTCTCACAGCTGGAGAGGGAGGCCCTCTGAGGGTCCTAGCAGAGATATTTGGGAAAGTTAGTGAGACACCTTCCATTGCTTTCTTTTGAGGTGACCAGCAACACTCCCTCTAGCTTGGTGCTGAACCCAAAGAGCTTTACCCTGGGGAGGAAGGGACTCAGGGCCATGACACTTACCCACATTTCTAGCAAAACTAAACCATAATGATTTTACTAGTAGACTGACCACAGAGCAGCTGAAATAAGAAATTCTGTGTGATCAAATGAGTTTGGGATGACTGCAGCCTCTAATGGCTGCATTAAAAAAGAAAACCTTCCAAAGCAGTAAAAGCTTAAATAATATATGAACTCCTCAGCATCAAATATGTATATATATAAAACTCTACTTAACACTGACCATGAGTTAATTTAGTATGATTTACCATAAAGCTGATAAACAAGGTCAAAAGTAATTTACAAAGGACTTGGGTGTGAACTGCAAGCCATGTATATGGCTGGAAAGGTGAAGTAAAATCCCTGAGGTATTAGATGTGGCTGACAGATCAGAAAAGGATTCCATGTGAAATGAGATAAACAAATAATCTCCAGCATTGTGAAAGAAGTGTTTAGCGAAGGCAGCAGGTGTGCTTGCTACACTTTGAACAAGGGTGAGAAAGGCAGAAGGATTTTTCTAATCAGACACCCACTTTCTCACTTTCAATGCTCAAAACAATGTGTGGGTGCCAGGAATTTCTTATGCATTGTAAACAGGAAAAAGGTATCTGTGCTACTTACAATAAGCTCTGAGGTGGAGTTTAGATCCAGCATCCCAAAGGCTATAAGTGTAGAAGAGTAGTACAGAAACAGTGAGTGTCACAAAAAGAAGCATATTGGAAAAAAATCTGAATATAGGGTATTTTGTCTAAGATGGGACAAATGGTATCATATATGCAATCTGGGGATAACATAGATGAACTCAAAAAACTGAAGCTGAACACAGGGCAAAAAGGCCATGAAGAACATTGTTAAAAAACCTCCATCAGTAACATCAAGAAAGAAAAATGGAAAAATCATTCTCTGTGTGGCAATCTGAATCAAAAGCAATCAGGAGATGCAAGTACTTGCCAATCAGTAAAGTGAGGCTGAACAGTGAAAAAGAACTTCTGGAAGGTAAGTGCTTCAGCCTCATCTACAAGGACTTACTAACCTCACATCAAGCTCTTCCACCCTTCTTCCACCCCACTACAAATAAAGCATGGCTTTTTGTAGGTCAGAATGGCAGAATGGGAATATGAATGATTTTTGATGCTGAAACAAAGATCACTTTATCCTAGTCACTGGTGGAAATACTGTTCGAGTAATCATGGTTTGTTACAAGAAAAATCAGCTGAGATGACACTGAGCAGATTTAAATGCAAGCTTTTCAAAGTTAGATGGCTATTGTTAGTGACTTATCCAAGGAGTCTTCACAGATGATATAGAAAAGCAGGCATCTCCAGAGGGTGATTCTTTCACCTATTTCAGACACTGATGCTGGAGTGGATTTATCACTCTCTGATAATGCCAATTCTTCTCCACTGACTCTAGAAAGAAATTGTGTGATGACTGTAGACTAAAATTAATGACTCTTAGATGCTCTAAACTTAGTGAGATGAATCTCTCATTAGATTAGCAAATTAAAAGAATAGGAATTTTTTCTTGCCCCTCTGCACATAAACTGAGTTAATGGATTATTCAGACAATCCCTAGGTGAAAACAACAAAATCTTCAGGAAAGATCGTTGAAAAGAAACGTGCCACTTTTCTTTAAAAGTCCTAAAAAATTAACATTTTTCTTATTCCACAAGCCCTTTCTTCCCACATTTTTTTTGAGGGGGGGTGGAGGAAGGACAAGGATCACATTTTCTCTCATGAATTTAAGATATTTTACATGTGACAGCAACATTGTTACTAACAATATTGATCATTCAAGAATCTTTTTTTTTTCCCTTGCGTAATTTAATGGTGGCACAATGTGTAGATGTTTGCATATATTTGTGTATTTGTTTGCAAGTTATCTGTAGTACTGTTTCTAATTAGATTATCAATTTAGGGCAAATCTGTCAACAGTTTTCTTTTTTATTTATAAAGCTAAATAAACAAGCCAACAAACAAATAAATTAAGCTAGAATTCAATTCTGTGCTGCAAGACAGGGTGGCCCTGATACATATATACAGTGTTAATAAAGAACCTTATCAAGAGCATATCTGTATAGCAGGGAAATCTAGCTGGAGCAATGAAAACCAGAGCCTTAGGAGAGCTAATATTTAACTAATCACTGATCCAATACTAGAACTTATTCCCAGAAGCTTCTTTTAATTACAAGTATAGACCTGAAGTTCCTACTGGTTTTGTGGAAGGAAGCTTCTGTCAGAGGAGACACCTAAATAAGTGCTTTTAATGACAGAAAACTTCTAATAGAAACTTTAAAAGCAGGAAAGTGACAGGATATAAGCCTTCAAACATTCTGTCTCTCATAGTAATGCTTGGTTTATTTGGTGACTGATCATGTTTTCTGCACGCATCTTAGGCTTATTTGGTCTATTAGACTTTCTCACATGCAGTGAAAGACTAATTAAAAAAATATCTCTGACAATAATGTTATGTAACTTTATTTGCATCTCACATTTTTGTTCACATTGAGATGTATTTTATCTGAGTAGCCCTTAAGATTTCAAAAGGGACAAGTTGTTTTAAAGTACTATAATTTTCATGGATTTCAAAATAATTTCAAGAGGTAAAATCATCAGTTTGGCTAAACTTTTCACACTTAGAGCTTATGGGACTTGTCCAGAGTCAGTAATACCATCAACAACGTCAATGGCTTCTCAGTAAAAGTAAATTGACTGGGAAAAACACACTGGAGTCCAGATGATCTATTCAGTGAGTGTCTCCTCTACATTAGAAATGCCAGGAGTGGCCTGCTTTGTATGTGCCTAAGAATACATCTGTGACTGTTATGAATGCTGTATAGTACAGCAATAAATAGATATTATGCATGAATAACTTTAATTTACCCTCTTGGAAGTGATTTCAGATAGACATACATTGAAGTCTTGTGAATCTGAGTCTTCTTTTGTGGATTTTATTCAAAGCCTTGGTGTGTGCTGCATATAGGTTGGCTTGGGGGTTTTTTTTGTTTTGTTTTGTTTTGTTTTGTTTTGGTTTTTTTTGTAGCTTAATATGCTAGTTTCTACTAAAGCTTCTTACAAAACAAAGAATCAAACCAGAAATGCCTAGGGAGAGGAACAACAGCTAGAAGGTGAGACAAAGACAGGACATGAGAAGTAATCTCAGTTGGCAGGTCCAGCCAGCTACAACAGAGTGATATTGTGGAAATTTGTCAAGAGAGATTTTGAGGACAGCGCTGTCCACACACAGATCAGGGTACACATTATGCAGTTCATAGCACAGCCTTCTACATTTCTGTTATTCTCAAATGCCTGTTCATGGCAGAAATAGCTGCCCCCGTATCATTTGTGGTTCTGTCTAAACAATAGCCATTTTTATATGCTTAAACTTGGCTGAAAGGACTGTGATTTTAAAAGTTTTCAAAATGGTAAATAAATCTAACAATCTAGTTAGTGGCAGAAGTTATCATCACTTGTCTGATATGAATGAGAGGTGAGATGTTTTCATAGAAATATTTTCATTTGTCTTATCTTTGACTGTATAAAAAAAAAAAAAAAAAAAAGCAGAATGAGCAAGGAGTAACAGCTGATTTACAGAAGTGAATGTTCTGCATGTGTTATTGTTCAGAATTCCAGAAAGCTGCTTCTGAACAACACTGGACTTGAATCTACTTCAATTTGCAGGGGTTTATGTGTTTATTCTGTGCATTTTAGCCCCCCTCCTAAAGGAAGTTTGGGGGGCTTAAATTTATTGAAAGAAATGGAAGTTAGGTACACAAATACCTTTGAGAACCTAGCCTTGTCTAACAATATCCTATGAAAACTCTGAGTTTATTACCATCCTAGAGAATTGAACAATGCCAGGAAGCACTCCCAGATACTGAAAGAGTTTATATTGTTACATTTTTAAGGTAGTTGCTGGCAGGATTTTATCTTGTGCCAAAGGATTCTTGGCTGCAGATGACTGGTCTGCATGGAAGTGGAATCATTCCCAGTATGTAGTTTGGATACATGTACCTTGTTCTGTTGTAAGAGTTCATTAGTGGGGACAGAGGGTCTTTCAAGTCATTTGTCCACAGTGCCAGAAAGTAGTCCTGCACATATTTCATAGATGCAGTCTTAATGGCTCTGGGAGAGGTTCAGCAGAGCTGAAGGCTTGGGGCTGACTTTGTAATAAAGTGAGAATTTCCTAAGGAATAAAAAATTCACAGATTCACTAAACAGGAAATCAAGAAAGACAGGAAAGCAAAATTGACAAACTGGGAAAAATCATGTGCACCCCATGGTAAATCTTTTGTGGCAAAATACAAATCCACTAAAATTCATTATTAGCTTACAAATGTTTGTGTGATGACAATGAAAGAGTAGGTGCCTTTCAGGAGGGCATTGAAACATATTGATATGTTTTGGCAATGACAGGGTTAGGGGGAATACCACATGGTACTGTGAATGGCAAAATCTTACCAGACGAAATTAGTTGCACTGCTGAATCTGGTCTCTTTTTGACTATTCTGTGTAGGAATATTGTGGAACACTACAGAAAAATATTTAATAATGATTCATATTTTCCACAACAAGAAAAAGCCCAACAAATATAAAATACAGGCCATGTTGGTTTGAATTTTTTCTCCTAGTATTTCAATGTTAACATAGATTCTATTAAAATCTGTTCTTTACTCTTAAAATGCTCTCAAGAATATGCACCTTTTGTTGTGTTTCTAGGGCTTTTATGGCACATGTTCTTTTGTATTGCTTTGATTATTTGCTGTAGGTTGAACAGAAAATTAGTTTTGGATGTATGTAATTGTTTTTCCTGAGATTGCTTAACTGGTTTATTTTTTGGTTTGTTTATTTTTTTTATTTTTTTTTTTAATAACTTGCAGATAGAATAAATATATAATATGTTTATTGTCAGTTTTACTCATGTTCCTTTGTTTTGTTTTAGTTGGTTGGTTGGATTTTTTTTCCCATAATAGTAATTTTTTTTTTTTTTTTTGAGAGTACTAAAGAAATAGAGGATAAAGTCTTGTGTTGTACAGATTAGAATGTTTTCCATTTTACTTCCTTGGTACAAGTATAAATTTCTAGAACAATGAATCTGGGAAATATTGACTTCTACTAAAACATTTTCCCCAATTTCCTTTCTCCTTTTTCTTCTAATTTGAGAAATTAAAAGCACGATCCCACTGATATTAATACCAGATATTTCATTTATTTTACACCCTTGTATACACACAAGGGTGCATATTTTTCTGTAATAATCCATTAATAAGCATAATTTCACAACAAAATATTTTACATGGACATTGGTATTTAAAAACAGGTTTTAAAGCTCTTTGGGGAAAAAAAAAAAAGACCATAGAATTAAAATAAAAAAAAAAACTAAGTCCTTTTATTTTTCATTCAGGCAAGGGTTTACAAGACTGACATCTCTGCCAAAGAACTTCTAGGATCCTCTAAAGGCGGAAAATAGTTTTACCTGCTATGATTTCAAAAGTTCCAAGTACTGTTTCAATATCTCAAAATATTTATGTGTTTTATTATTAGCTTCTTGAGAGCATTTTGCCTTACAAGATTGTTTCAATTTGTATTTTTAATGGAAAAACAAGCTTTTTAAATTCAAATAGTTCTGCTTACTTCTACAATAATATTTTTTTAGTGCTTAGAGTGACATTTTCCCAAGACAAATACATTTTTGGAAAGTTTGGTAAATCTCTTTGCTAAGTGTATTAAAATGTGAGATATTTCATGGTTTTCCTTCTCCTTTAGTATGCTTTTCCTTTCTAAGATATTCACAGTACATATATTTTTCTTCAAAAGGATTGCTTTTATTATGATTTAAAAGGAAACCTCTCTCCCTAGCCATTCACCATGTTTTAAGACCATTTTGAGAGAGTGCATAAAACACTAGAACAGGTCAAAGATTTCCATGATACAGCCCCTCTTCCTTACTCAGGTGGTTAATAAAGCCTTTTCGCATGGTAAATATACAGCTAAAATTAGGTTGCACTGTGAACTGAAGCAATGACACTTCTGTATGCTGTTCTGCACCCTGTGACTTCTGTTCTTATTTGACTCCAGCCACTTTATCTTTTATATTTTTACAAAACATATTTATGAGGAAGGAGTTTATCCCTTCATGGTAACTGGCTTTACAAACTATTTTCTCCATTTGCTGCTGTAGGAATCTATTAGCTGCTCCACCACTTATGTGGTGTTTTCTGCTTGACAAATTTTCCATTGTTTTCTATTGTTTGTCAAGAATATGAAACAATACAGGATACCAATGTTAAAAAAAAAAAAAAAAAAAAAAAAAAGATACTTTTATGTCCAATTGCTATTCTCCAGATCCCAGGAAAAGTCATTTAACTTTCTGTGTTTAATGTGGTGATGACCCAGGAGCTTGGTGAGCCTGGCAGCCTTGGCAGGCATTCTTGACAGCTTGTCAAGCCTGAGGCTACTGCATGTTGTCTTTCCTCTCAATAATTAATAATTAATTAGAATCCATGGTTTTTTAATGATGGACTGATTTAAATTGACTGGTTTTCGAGGGCTTCTGTTTTTTTAAAACATTCATTTTTTGAAAGCAAGAGAGACACATAAGAGGAATGATGTACAAGCCTTCAAAAAAGTCAAACAAAATCACTGGAGGAATAATAGCCTACAATACACATACATTTATTTGTGTATATAAGGATGCACTTGCATACAGTGCATCTAGTCCCTACTGGCCAAACACAAGTGACTAAACAACTTTCTGCAAGCCCAGAAAATCAAACACTGCCTGAAGCATCTCATTTATGGATTTACCATGCACACAAAGCACAAATCCCAAAGATGTATTTTTTTTTGTCTTAATCAGTTGATCTGGTCTGTGGAAATGTGGGAAAATTATGGCCCTAATTTTCAAAGACACTACAAGGAGTCACAGAGCAGACAAGGGAGAAGAAAAGGATTCCACGGGTAATTGATGTGAATCCAGTTTTCTCCTGTTATGCTTCATTTCCATGTGTGTTATATATTATATACATTACTTACATTACATGTTTTACACTATGTCCTGTATACTGTATATCACATTTTGTATACTATATATTATCTCTATTTCTACTTTGTATAATTCTCCCCATTTCACCTTTTGTTCTCTTGCAGAGGTCCAAGTTCAATGAAGGCTCCTGAAGGTGCTGAACGAGAGGAAGAAGTCCACAACTGCCCTTTGAAGTGCAACCTCCAGCCTTAAACTGGACATCTGTGTTCCACACCCAGTGCCTAAGGAACAGGTGCCAGAACGAAAGGCTAGTCCAAATATTCCCAACAGGGTTGGAGTCCCTTCTTTTGCTGATATTAGATGCTTTGTTACCAAAACCTGTCTCCCTATACTCAGGAGTTAGAAACTGATCCTACACAGGGGTGTCTGCATAAGACACAATGCCAGCTTGGTTTCCAGTAATAGTTCATACAGACAGAGACAGAGGTTCTTCCGGGGTGGTGTTGTTCTCTTGTATGTAGGTGATAAAATACCAACAGAGAAGTGTTTTCACACTACTCATGATAGCTCTGTACCCAGCTGCAGTCCTTGTTATTCTAAGCTTCCCTGAGTGAAATTCTATTTAGTCTAGTAAATGCAATTGTGTTTCCACTATTCTTAGGAAAAAATAAAAATCATCAGGATTCTTCCATATATTTATTACCTTTTAGGCACCAGTACTTTTTTTTGTAACCATTTAACATTTTTGAAAGTTCTGTTTACCTGATATTAATGAACAACACTACATATACACATCATCTTCCACACCTTCAGACTAGACAGTAGTATCAGCAATATCCACCTGGGTGGATAGTAAAGGGTGAGCAAAAACCTAAAAAAAGGCATTTCCACCTCTTAGAGTCTGTAACTTGAGAATAAATGTATTAAACCTAAGGGAACATTGTAACAGAATACTTCAACAGAGGAGTAGAAGTATCATCTTCAGGTTACTTTTGGTTCTTCTCTTACTATTGCTAGGTGAAAAACATCAGGAAATTATGATGGTGTGAAAGCTGTGATCTCAGTTGTTTGCAGAGGCATCCCACAAGAAGGAAAATGTATCAACACAAAAGTATTATTTATATTTTCTGATTAACTGAATTCATTTGCTGAATCTGAATTCCATTTGGGGACAAGCATTCAGTTTATGGATTGAGATTTCTGAGGCAAAATAATTATTGATAGGACCAGTCTAACTTGTTTGCCATTTCATGTGGAAATAGATCTCAAGATCTATCTGAACTCCTTTGTTGTTTCTCTTATAAGAATTAAAGGCATCTGTTTCCAGTGTCTTCCTACAGTCACTATTTGGTGGAATAATAGTACAACAGCAAAGATCAGAGATACCATTTTCTGACAAAAAGATGGGAATAGGTCTGGACAGTTTGACTGCCTTATTTCTGTCCAAAGCCAGTAACAACTGTGTCAATGTTATTCTGGAGAGTTGCTACCACCAAACTGTTTACAAAACTTCCAGCTATGTGGATCAGACACTGACTCTAGATGATCTGTTTGACTACTTTGTTATTCTTACTGCTAGGATAGATTTCTGTTGATAAATGTGCCACTTAAATATGTCTTTCATATAGTTCCTTAAGTTGATGTCACAGTGGTGTAAAAAATAGACCAAAACATCTCAGAGAAAATGTTTTCCTACATCTTTAGCCAACATTTTCTATAAATTCTTGAAAAATGGTGGGATATGATTTTTAAAATTGTAGTGCCTGCATTTGTATGAGTACATGGTTTATGTAACTGATGACATGATGACCTTTCACAGGTCCTGTGTATTATACTGTATGCGTATATATATTTCAATGCAAAATAAAAATAAAATATACAGTTTTTATAACCCAAGGAGTATATGGCAGATTAATTAATTGAATAGTAATCCAGGAGGAAATGTATTTTAGTGGAGGCAGTGGAACACTCCCTTTCGAATTGATCATGTTTAGTTAAGAGGATTGGCAGTAGTTTGTAATTCACTCAGGTGCTGCTTTGGGCAGGGTCTGTGTTACTTAATCTAATAGCTCTTTTTCAGCTTTAATGTTGATAGAGGCCTCTGAAACTCATCTTCCTTAATTGTATTATAATAGAAAGAGTGCCCTAGGGACAATAACAAGGAACAAACCCCCAAAGACTGAATTCATTTGCTACAATTGGAATGTGTTAGGCTATGTGATAAAAGTTCATCTGTACACCCACTAAGAGAGACAATATCAGGTGGAGACTTAAAAAATACCCTTTCAGGTTACACCCAAGTCTGTCACAGGAGCCATCAGCCTATCAAAAACCCCACAATTCTACATAGGATCACAAGGGTTCAATGGCAGATGTGGGAAACCCAAATTAAAGACTCAGAGGAACAGATCTGGGCTTTTCCCAGGGCTACCTCAAGAGAGCCTCAAATGCAGTTTCCAGAGATGAAATCCATCAAGATGTGTGAACAGAGAGCCTTTTGGACTGAGGGGAGTTACTACTGAGAAGTATGGGACACATTCTGGGATACAAGGGAAGAGCATTTTGGAATGGCACAGGACTTCTTATGGGAGGTTTAGATGAGAAGACAAAAGCAGAAAAGGGGTGGATCTAGTTAAACTGAGGAGAAATGAGCATTGGAAAGTAGAGGAATGAGGGAACAGGAATGCTTTGATATTTTTTCATATGCAAATACTTCGCAGGTAAGTAAACATATTTGCAATCGGCCCTATTTTCTTATTAAACTCAATTTCTAAATCATTTCCTGGCTGAGGGACTCTCTATTTGATGCACATGTATGTATGAATTCTGAGTGTCAGCAGCTGAAGTAGGACCTCAGGTCACATGGTCCCATGGATGCAGTAACTGGAGCAAGTATGGATGAGTGCTAGGACAGTGGGTTGAATCTGGCCAGAAGCTGAACTTCCACCCTATCATCTCTCACTCTCCTCTCCCACAAGATGGGGAGGAAATAAAATGAAGGTGAAAAGACCTGTGAATTGAGATAATGAAAATTTAACAAGGAAAGCAAAAGACATATGTGTGAACAAAACTAGAGGAATTAATTCACTTATTCCCATTTGCAGGCATGTCTCCAGCCAGTTCCTGGAAAACAAGGCTTCAGAATTCCTACTTCCCTCAGAACTGGGAAGTGAAATGTACTCTCTTCTTTCTTTGTGCTCTTTTATGCTGAACATGGTGTCATATGGTACAGTTTGGGCCAGTAGTCCTAGTACTTTCCCTATTAACATTTAACATTCTTGGTGTCTCTCTAACCAGTAATCGACTTCTGTTCTTAAAGATAGGTCTAGTTGTTCAGGATTGATGTAGGTAAAGTGAGAATAGACTTCTCTTAGAGGACAGTAGCCCTAAACGTCCTCAGACTAATAATTTGTAGAAAAGCAAGGAGATGGAGAACATCTAATTCCTAATTTGGCTTTTCCACCTCACCTCTTCTAAATATGCAATTCCTGAGTTCAGTAGAAAGGAGAAGCAAAGAAGAGAGTTTTGATCCACCATTCTGAAACCTTAGGGGTTCCCATATTCTTGACCTTGCTAAAACAAAAATTCAGTTGTTGATAGAGTGTGTCTGTAATTAATGTACAAATGAGATCAAACAAAAGCCTCATTAAAGAGGTGAAAGGGCCTGTCTTTAAAACAACACAAAACAAAACAAAAAGGACATGAGGCTTTGGTGACAAGAGTGAATCAACACTTGGCAGATCAGTCAGTGTGTCTGTAGCCACAAACTAGCAGGTGCAATATTAATAAAAGGCAGAAGAGGACCCAGAGCTCTGTGTGTCATGCCATCAATTCTTCGTATTGTGCTGGATATTGATCATAAATAAATAATTTTTCCATTCTACTGTTGATTAAAATGTTAGTAAAAATACAAACTTACTGGAGCAGAATCTAAAACCATACCATAGTTATGAAAAATCCATAAAAGGGGTCAAAACATTTTTCCTCCTGCTTAGTCCTTCTTAGATTAATACAACTTTCTTGTCACATGGATTTTCAAAAGGATAACATGTCTGAAAAATGGTATTTTAAAATTCCATCTGCAAGTGATAAATCATTTTTCTTGAAGATTTGTATTATATTGTATATGCATTTGTTTTCACTTTCTGTGGTGTAAGAGAAACATGTGCAGCAAAGTTTATATAAATCATATATAAGCTTACTTATATGAAAATTTAAAGGAGGTAAAAATCACTTTATTTCTCAGTATTGAGTCTCTGGATGAGATTTAGTGTGCACTTTATTCCCTTTTGCAACTAACAAAAAATTAGAAATGTAAAGAAGATTTTTTTTGTTATACTGAAGTACTTTTTAGTTTTTCTCTCACAAGGTTTATAATACCTTCACTACATTATAAGTTCCTACAGCCTTTATTTCAATGAGAAGAATGGCAAATTGATCTTCTTAAAGTCTGTTCAGTGGCTTTACATGAAACTGCAGAACATTATACTGAAACCAGCTGGCTGTTATGTGAGGTGATAACATCCAGCTGAGAGGTGGCAATAAGTAGCTGGTAGGAAGCGACATCTTAAAACGACAGCCCTTTCTGAAATAACACCAGAATAGAGTTTCATACGGCTGTCTTTGAGCATGATTTATTAGCTCTCATTTAGAGATGCACCTTCATGGTTAAAAAAGTTTTGGATGAAAAATAACTTGTGCCTGCTCACTTGGCATGTCACATTTCCAGTGTTGTTTTTTACAATGTAAAAATTAGCCAATGCGACAACTATATTTGAAATTCCTGAGTCATTGTTCCTTTATACTGAGAATATTTCTAATTTGTTATGGAAAAAAAATATTCCTAATACAGTAATTAAATACATGAACTTAAATAAAATAAGCAAAGAAAGAAATTTTTAAAGAAATTCATAAAAAAATGCTCTTATTTTGAAATAAAATCTTGATAAGGAAATTAAAAGGGGTAAAAAGGTTCTTTGGATAAGTATTAATTATGTAAAGATCTTGTGACCACAGTCTGCGTGCTCATTTATAAAGGAAACAATAAAAAAGAAAATAATATGAATTCACCCTGTATTTAATATACAAACTGAAATATATTCATCTTGAGATGGTATGGGGAACTCAGATCTTTTCCCAGTCAAAAATTAAAGGCATTTTTGTGTTGTTTTGACTTAGGTAAAAGAAAACAAGCAAACAAAATCCCTCTAAATCTTTCTCGAATAGAGTAAAAGGTTAATAGTTTTCTGGAAAAAAAAAACCCCACCAATTTGAAGCTTTTGGAGGCAGAAGGGTTTGTGTTTGTTTTTCTGAAATTTTTCCAGAACATGATATATCATCAAAACCATGAAAAATTAAAGGATGTTGTAGAATGAAATACTAGAATTTATTTCCTTTAATAAAAATTGTTTTCTCTGTATCCAGTATTGTTAGAAAAGTGGAAAGAGATGTTGCATTGCAACATCTTCTGGATCTCACTTTTCAGTTCATCTGTGTATGCATGTTAACATTGCATCTACATCTCATGTCTCTAAGATTCTGAGCACTTGCCTCTGACTTCTGCACTCCTCAGCTGCTTCAGACCAAAAGCCCAAAGCTGTGGCAGGAGTTTGAGGGGAAGAACAGTTGCTGTGGTCTAAGCCACAAGTTGCTTTGTCAAATGAGGTAGCAGAGTGTATTTCTGGTGCATGGTTACCCATTTTCTCCTTTGCCAAATGGGATAGCTGGGATTTGAGATCCACCTCGAAGCAATCAATGAATTGCAAAACAGTGACTGCAGCTTGCTGGGTGAGAGATAAAAGGAGCTTGGTTGTGAGCAGAGGAAAGAAAGGGAACAGTTACAAGCAGCCTTCAAGGAAATTGAGCTTTAAAAACATGAAAACACTAAATGAACTGCATAATTACCTGGGGAAAGAGGAAGCAAAATATCACAGAATAAATGGATGAACAAAAAGGAACATTTTACATTTGTTCATTTATTTATGTACATGGGGTTTTTTTTAGCATCCATGAAAGGTCTCTGTAGGACATGGAAAGAGATAGATTAAGCTGGGATTCAGATGAAATATTAACTGGAATTTAGATAAAACACTAAGAGAGAGGTAAGATATAATTGATCCTATGTTCCTTTATGGCTTTATTAGATTTTAAATTTGTATATTTTACAGTAAGAGGTGCTATTTTTTTTATGTCTTTCAGGGAAAGAGGAATTTTTCTCCAGTAAGTGCTGATATCTCAGTTTATATATATGACAATGCTGAAAAAAAAAAATTAAAAAGAAAACAATCTAATAACACACCTTTAACAGAAATCAGAGGCTTGAGACAATAACAACTGACAAATTTACATGAAATTCAGCAAATTTTCGTTCATTTACAGCATTACTCCCCTACTAGATCCATTTTAAACTTAAAACACGTAACATTTGTTATGAACACATTCTTCTTATCCCATAATCTATTTTTGATAATAAGAGTTATTTAAGCGTCATAATACTTCAATTAGAAAATTAATTGGTCTTTTTAAATGTATATCATCCTTAATTCAAAGCTTTATTTCTTGAAAAACACACTGTATTCACTCTAGAAAATATTATTTGTATGTCTTGAAGATACTCTACCTTACAGAATAATTTTAATATGAATTCAATAAAAACTTCACCATTGTGTTGAGGGGTTTTTGTACTTGAAGCAGTGATGTGAATTATGAAGTAAAAGACATTTACAACAGTGAAATAAAATTGGTAAAACTGTGTGTCTTTTTCTATGGAAAAGTTCCTACTCCATCTCTATGATTGTCATTCTTGCAGTTTTTTGAGCAAATCCATAAAGCAGGGGGCAGAAATTCTGCTATGACAAAATATATTTTCTACAAAAATTGCAATTAAATCTATGTCATGGTTGATCAAATGCATTAATTAACATAACCAACCCCTCAAATTGAGAGAAAACTCACATCAGCATAGAAGACATAAAGCAAAATTTCTCTTTCTAATTTTTCTGAATCATATTGAAGTTATTGAGCATTAAATACAGTGTTTTAAAAAATCCAAACTATAAAGAAACCTATTATCTTTGCTAATAAGGAAAATAAGAAATCTAGATTGTGTAAATAGTAAAAATGAAGTCTTTATGAGAATGATTTTCAAACTATGTCAGAAATCAGTTCACATTGAGTCATGCTAAGATCTCACCATTTCTCTAGAAACATGATTTCTACAGGGAATAAAAAGAGAAAACTTAGAGCATTATTATACTCATGACTGCATGAATGGTATTCATATCTCATGAACAAGCAGGAACATTTTCAGTCATAGAATTTGCCTAAGTGTCATTGTAGTTAGTGGAGATTTAATTTGTGTAACAAATTAGTTCTGAAGACGTGATTGTGTCCTCTCAGCATAAGCAGTGACCTGCAGGGTGACCTGTGACATCCTATCCAGTGTCCAGCTGATGCACTGGGACTTAAGTTTTCTGTATATTTTATGTCAACTCTAACATTTATTATGACAGATCCAATACATGACAGCCTAGGGTAGTCAAATACCACTAGAAAATTCATTTTATCCATAGGTATCTATTGTCTGGATCCAAATATCACTCTAAGATTTTAGGTTTCAAGAGAAATCCTAAAAATTGGGACCACATTGACAGATAATTTGGCAACATTCCTTGTATGTATATGTCTCTTATAGATATGCCACCTATTTGGGCTGGGAGGAAGGAGTGGTCATGCACCTTTTAAGTATGCTACTTTAAATTATAGGTAAGCATTTTTAAAAAAAATGTTACTTAAAAAAAATGTCCACCTATTATGCTTTCACTGATTTACCATTCTGAAAACATTTGTAGCAGATTTAAAAATTTCACACAGATGTGCAAACAAAGCTGTAACCCTGCACACACATTTGTACTCTATTCTGCTGTGCTTCCTCACCTCATACTGACATTCACATCAGAATAACAGCTTATTAATAAAACCAAGGGCTAGTAGAAGTCAACAACTAAATTTTTCGCTCTCAGTATTTTTGCAATAAGTTATATGTTCAACTTACTCCTTAGTATCTATTGGGAAAGCAATCCAGTGGTTGAAATACTCTTTTTTCCTCAGCTGGAGGAAATACAACACATTTTTCATAGATCCCTTTGGAAAACAGGATTCTAGCTGATATCTAGAAAAGATACCCCAATAATTAAATTATTAAATTGTCCACCATTAAGTGTGCTCAGCTAATGATGACAGTGAGGATGTCATTTTAAGTGATGCTGGGTGGCAAATACTACATTTGCCTACAGATAAGGCCTGGGAGGCAAATCATACTTTAGCAGATGAACAATACAGGGAGAAAAAAAGTGAAAATGTCTCTAAAGGGCAAAGCAAACTCACACTCTTCTCTTAGAAATGTTCTTTATGCCACATTTGCAAACAGCTATCAAATTACTAGGAACTGGGGAAACCTCTGAAATAACATAAAATGGACAGGTGAGTTCCATCTAAAGAAAATAAAATTCAAACATAAAATAAAGTTTATGACCAAGTTTTAAACTTTAGACTGAGGAAAATCCAACAGGTGGAACAAGGTGAGGTAATAAAATCTCTGCTGTATTACAAACCCTGACAGAAGTCAATAATGTTGAGGAAGGTAATAGCAATATGAGCCATCTCTATAACAAGACTCTGTTGAAACAAACCAGATAAGAAATGTGATAACCAGAACAGCACCAAATATATAAGCAATTCTTTGTGAACTACAGAAATGTAAAGAATTTGGTAGCCAAGATCAAAGACCCAAGTTTAAATAAGAGTATTGTGATACTAGGGATTGAAAAATATGATGGGAGTCTGGTAACTGGAGCAGTGCTGTACTTTGGATATTAGCAGACAATTTACATTAGGAATGGTAGAAGCTGTTTGTGTGGAAAAATGGCACTGTATATTAAAAGAAAGATTAGATTAAAATATGGAAATACACAGAGCAAAATAAACGCTGATAAGGAACATAAAATTTATTTGTAGAAAAATCTTGTGCCCAAATAACATTGTATAACAGTTAAGTCTGTACTATCAACATATTGGAACAATTAGATATGAAATACTGGGGAAAAATATTTTTGCAGGTGTAAGTAATGATTATTATATCTATTAAATTTCCTTAAAGTAGTCAAATAACATATGCCTTTTTGTTATCAGATTACTTTCTCTACATAGAATTCCAGGAAGATTTCTGGAAAGATTCTCTAAAAAGTCACTATGGTGTTTCATAGTAACAAAAGGAAGTTGCACAGATGGATTAATTAATACATTAAAAAAGGGCAACAAAGGATTAGTTATATCACCTAGTATTCTGGATTCAGGTTTAGGAGAATAAACAATTAAATTTCAGAGACATTTTCTAAAAGACTTCTGCTGGTCAATGTATTCAGTTGATTAATAGTTAGGTGATAAAGCTTACTGATTATGTGTGATTGCTGACAGAGTGGCTGAAGGATCTTGCACCTCTAAGTGTCTTCTAAATATAATGGCAGACAAAATTTGATGCTGAGGTGAGAAAAGTACACGCGAAGAACACCAGAAATTTAATGTCTACAGTTATTTGCAGTTATTTCATATCACTTTATTTAAAAAAACCCCAAAAACATCCAAAACAACAAACCCTCAACCCATAAAATACAGCTTGAAGCTGAGTAATAATTAAAAATACAATTAGAATCATTAGGAAAGGAACAAAACAGAAGTCATAATTACTTCACTGCATAAATCTAAAGAGATTCACATTTTGTCTACCAATTACAATAAAGACTTTCCTGCCTCAAAAAAATGATATAGAAGAACAAAAATAGTTCAGGGAGAAAACACAAGATGTTCATATTTATGGAAAAGCTTACATGTGAAGAAGATTGAATAAACTTGGTTTCTCCAATAAGAAAAAAAAGAAGACAGATGAGATTATTACATGTATCTGTTAAAAAAAATGAAAGCTCTAGAGACTAAAGAGGTGTTGTTTTAAAAGTAAGACAAAAAAGTCTTTCAACTATAAAGTTAAAATAACCCACCCACACAATGAGAAAAAGAAAAGTTTTAGTTTGTTTTCTTTTTAAGAAAGGGACTTTATGTTCACTTTTCTTGCCTTCAGGACACCGATAGACTTTGTAACCTCTTTCCCTGTCTAGAATTGTAGCAGTCTGTACTCCAGATCAGCTCCAGTATGGTGCTGATGTAACCTTAGGTCAGACTGCTGGGAAAAGAGCTGCATGAAAAACATTAATTGGATTCCCCAGTCCTTCATTTCAGAATTGGATTTAAGTTCACAGCCTTGCCCATGTCTGATCTGTACTGCAAATGTACCTATGCTTGGCTGCGTGTCTTGCTAGCACTGACCTGCTAACTTGACTGGCTGCCTTGATTATTGTCCAGCTTTAACCAAGTTTGGGCTTGCTCATCAGCCTGGGCTTGTGGAAACTGGTTATTGCCCACTTTTCTGAGCAGCCTGTTCAGAAATAAGGCCCCTTCATGGGGCCACCATCTCTGCTTGCCTTGCTGTCCCCCTCAGCTCTTCTCCCACACTCAGAAAAATGATGTCACAGGATACCCTGGAGGGCAAAAAAAGACCTATGGCCCATTCCTGTGCTTATGACAAAGGATTAACTTTTATACTACTTTAAATAAACATTAGAAGGCTTTCTGTGGAGGCTTTGGCCAAACCACTGTAATGGCCAGGGTCTACAAACGCTTGCCTAATTGGTAAATACTCTTTATTTATGTTTTCTGTTGGTATCTTTTGTCCTGGTAAAAGATGATTAGTTGATCTATCTATCTACATATATATATATACACATGCATAAGTACAAATACAATACCAATTGTGGTTATTCTAAAGTGAAGTATTGATGCTATTTAGTGAAGTTCTAAAACTTTAATGCTTTTTGCCATACAGTTTCCCCCAGACTCTTCTATGTTGTAATGCAATTTAATAAAACAGACTCTTGTTCTGACCAGGAAGATAACCATAAACTATTTTTAAATAGGTCTTCAGGAACAAAGAACTACTAAAAAAAAAGAGAAGAAAATGCCCGACAGATAAAAACACTATAAGTGATCATTTTTGTGGGGGGAAAATGGTTGGGGTTTTTTGAGCAAAACTGTGAACTCTGGGGGCAAAAGCAAAAAAGTTAGGGAAAAAAACACATACATTTTGGTAACTGTAATCGCAAGTTTGTTAACAAGGAATTAATATACTGATATTCAATGTCTTATACAGATTTGAACTCAATTCTATTGGATCTTATCTGAAATCTTTAAATTATGCATTATAGGACATTCAACAAGTAAGGGTTTACATATGAAAACCATTTTTTCTAAAATTGTAGCAATGCAAAAAATATTTTTAAATGTTTCAATTTTTTAAATTCAATCTTTCCCAAAGAAAGAAAAACAGCACTGCTTGAATTAATTTTTTGACTAGTTGTAGGGTGTTATAAAAAAAAAAAAAATAATATTGACCCTTAAAGTATAAATAAATAAATACATAAATTTGAGATCAAGCAATAAACATTATAATCATACAGAATAATCACACAGGTCTGCACTTGCCATTAAAAATATTTCCCAACATATGATTTTTAATGACAACAATAGTTAAAAAGAAACTTTACATCTCTTCTAAATTTAGTTTTTTGATGAACACAAATGACAGCAAATCCTATATTCTTATTCTGTATCTAGCAGTAGTCCTTGTATTTTAAAAGATGCCTCTTCATTAATTTTTAAAAAAATATCTGTCCAGAAGACTGGACTAACATAGTATAATAACAATATCTCTGTGGAAAGCATGGCTTAGTAATGCTTTGCAAAAGATGAAATTCTCTCATGTAAAGTGTTTCCGTGGGAGAGAGTTGCTGAGTTGTTTAAAAAAAGTCTACCTCCATGTTTTAACTTAAAATGACTGTTTCACATTACTGTTGATAGACTAACACGGAGGTTAATATTGAGAACTGCCTGTATACATGGCCTTCATTAACACCATATAATTATACTGAGATTTCTTGAGCTTGACTTGTCAGATAAGATCTTATCTAGATGAATGGTTTTTCTTGCTTTGAATGCTTGAATGAATCTGAGAGTCGTTTGGCACTTGGCAGCCTACATTATGACATGTTATCAGCCAAATATTGCAAAGAAAAAATTAATTATTTCAAAGAAGAAATACATGATAGAAATATTTTAAAATGTAACAATAGCTGTGTTGGCTCTAAGGAGAGAAAAAAAAATTACAAAGCGGAGACAAGTCCAGTGAAGAAGAACATCTTTCTTCAGAAACTTGCAACAAGGTTACCTATCAGTGAACACAGCTGTCAACTATCAATCCCCTGCTGAAACATTATTTGAAGAAAGTTAAAGCAATTCATGAAATGTTTCATTGTCCTCATTGCCATAAATTAATGCAACCACTTTTGCTGTTATTGTCATTGTCTTCAGGGTGTTTCTTGACACATTTTCTTTCAAGGGTAGTCAGAAGACAAATTGCATATTGAGATAAAATGCTGGAATGCTTTTTTTTTTTTTTTTTTTTTTTTTTTTTTTTTCCTTTCCTTTCCTTTTTCCCTTTAATTTCATCCTCATTATGTGGCTATGTCATTCACTTGTTTACCTGATTTTGGGCAGTCTTAGTACAGCGTAGAAATGCAGTTGTTTTTTTTAAGAAAACTCCAAAACTTACAGAAGTTTGGCCAGTGTTTATAGAAGAATTATATTTAAATTTATTTCAGCAATAGTGGGATAAGTGGCTGCCCTAATGTATAAAGACACATAACAGAAATTTGAAGGATTCATGTGGTGATTTTCTGTAGGCACCTTTTAAAAATATTACCTTGTCTACTCTTTATATTGTCCTAAATATAAACCATATAAAGCATAGTATTTGTTAGGGTTTCTTCAGTAACTGTACTTATCTCAGGGAACCGTGGTCTCACAGTATAGATGGGGTTGGAAGGGACTTCCAGAGATCATCTAGTCCAGCCCCTTTATTGAAGCAGGTTCACCCAGATTTGCACAGGATTGAAACCAGGTGGGATTTCAGCATTTACAGAGAAGACTACTTATTATACATGCAGTCACATTTCTCCACATTTTTATACCAATGTAACTTATGATTTCTCTCTGCTTGACGTTAAAGCAGATTAAAATATAATGTTAATTAAAAATATAATAACTCCTCCTAAATAGCTCTATATGACCACTCTGATAACCTCTAAAACAAGAAAATATGATGATCCATAACTTTCCTTTGTCTGTGAGTATAGACGATTTGGTGCCTGAATCTATATTTTAAAGAACATGCACACTAGATTGAACAGTCAGATTTCTTCCAGGCTTGTGATCCACTTCTAACTACTGGGATTCTGTATGTGGTTGTGATCCCTAATTTTGGAATCTGTGGGCTAGATAAAATCAGAGTAGTCTCTTCTGAGAAAAAAAAAAAAAAAACAACAAAGTCACACGAAAAATATGTAAAACCACAGAAAAAACAAACAAACAAACAAACAAACAAAAAACACCAACAAACCAAAAAACAACAAACAAAAAAAAACCCTGAAAAAAAAAACAAAAAAAAGCCCCAAACAACAAAACCCCAACAACTATATGCATTTCCACAATGAATTGATGGGGAACAATTCTATGCTTCCAGACACTGTTTCTTCAGATATCAGGATCACAGCAAGCTAAAATAAATAATTCTACCTTCTGATATTGGTGCTTGTTTTCAATCTTTAGAAAGAGTTAAAGCAGATAATTTTAAAGTATGGACAATCTCAATTTTCCCATTTATTCTATGTACAAAGAATGTAATGAAATATCTTTCTACATATCCCCTCTCACTATTCATTGAATGTCATGTTTTTAGGACACAGACTAAGTTATATCCTCTCTTACCAAGGAGTCTAGCTCAAAAAGTAGAAAAAAAACAAAAACATTTTTTGAGAATTTTAAGTGCTACAACAATATAAATTATGCAAATATTTTATGGCATTAAAGCCTCAAATAATGAAAAAAAAATATTTTCAGTGCTAGCATGTTGTAATATATGTCCTATAAAGACTTGCTCATATAAAACTCCTATCTCCAAACTTATTACTGCAGTAAAAATAATCACAAATTCAATTTGATAATCTGTCATCATACAGTTATTTTGAAATGGAAAATAATGTAAATGCTTCCTACCATTATTACTTAACCCCTAGGTTAATTTCTTATGAATGATAGACTAAGCCTCTAGACTTTATCCTCTTGAGAAGATACTAATGTCCTTTTGTCCTTTAATTTAATGCTGTGTTTCTTTTAGTTTTAAAGAAACAAATACTACAACAAATAATCTAATAATAATAATCTATTCGTTTGTGTGCCCCTTAAAATTGTGTTAATCATCACAACTGTGGAAATCCTCAATCCTGTGGAAAGTTAGATTAATTATCAAGGAAAAACAGTGAAGATCTTCACTGGACCTTCTCTCTCTGTTTCCATACACACAAAAAGCGATGTCTGTCCATTATAATTGTTTTTCTAGATCTCTTTTAATTTATTCAGACCTTTCAACCTAGATCAAATCACTAGACTCAAGCATTTTTCCTCATTTTTCAGGAATTTTCCTGAGTCATTTTAAAATATTGTTGAAAAATTTTCTGTGTTATAAAATGTGCTTACACTACAGCAAGTGATCTAGATTATGGACCAAACTGTTCAAGGATATTTTTGAATCTTAAACGGCATTTTGTAGAACTGTGGTGTGAGCCTCCTAACAGAATCATGGACTTATAGCAAAGCCACTGTAAGCAATTACCATTTTCCATGATGTGCCTGGTAAATACTATTTTTATACTCATATCAATATTTCTTTCAAGTCATTGCTGTCTCCTGTTTTCACTGATTGCTGTGTTAGCAGACTGGTGACACTGAATGACTGCAGTCAGCATTGGCAACCAGCAAAGATCTTTGTAGAGGGATAATATTCAACGTGGGGATAAACTAGATTAAAATGCTTGAAACAAGACTTTGCATGAGCAAATAGATTATTTTCCTACAGTATAATCCACTTGGGGCATTTAATCAGATTATTTCTGTATTATATCTAGATTAGCTAAATCTGGATAGCTAGGTTTTTGAAGATTTGGATAACTTCCAGACATTAATTGCAGATTTCCCTAATTTTTCAACATGATAAAAAGTCTATTCAGTTTGGGAATCTACTCTCTAAACACATTTTTTGATGCATGGTTAAGACAGTTTTATAATTCAGTAACACTGAAACAGGCAAATTAATAGGACCTTTAGAGATTTGTTAATCAAACTTTTGAATTGTGGATAGTTAATAGTCCTTAGCAATACCTGACATTTAAAGTATGTAACACTTTACAAACATTGAATAGTTACAGTCTCATCTTCTTCAGGTGCTAGGAAAATAATTTTAGCATTAGTGTGCAGACAAGGTAACTGAGGCAAAGGCAGCTTTGCAGTTTTGGAATATCTTGCTGATTGCAAACAGATAATATGGCTATCCACACCACATTGATCTGGGAATTTACAAAAAATGTTAAGGAAACGTTGGGCAAGGTGATATTATTCTATTACTTCTCACAGTGTGCAATGTAATGGTGCAATATCTGTTATTGAAACACCTGTATATTAGTTCTAAGAATGAATTGCTCAACAATAATTTCCGCTACCAGTGAAGATGTACAAGCTTTAAAGGAAATCCCATTCATCTGCTTTGGATGGGAGGGTAAAAAAGGATTTTGGAGTGTACATTGTAAAAAGTCAGTATTAAACAAACAAGTGAAAATAAGAACGGTAGGGATTTTATATAAATGGTAAAGAACTAATAGCTCTGGTAATCTATGTCATCGCTAGGACAAGTTACATTGGTTCTTTTTGTTATTTATGGGTTTTTAGGAGTCTTTTGAAAAGAGAAAATAAAATGTACACATTATTGTCTAAAGCCAACATTTAGAGAACTATTATAGCAAAGCTCTTTGTACATATTAATAAGTCCATTGATATTGACTGGAGCATTCATGTAAGCAATGGAAATCTAAATATTTAAATTTTCAGGACTAATGTGTGGGTTTAAGACATATTGAAGTTTATAAGAAAAATATTTTGTTGGTTACATCAAGGTTTTTTTTTGTTTGGTTTGTTCTTTTTATTATTTTTATTTTCTAAGTGTTCTATTATCTTGTTTTAAATGCAAATTATTGCACTGGAAAGAAATTTCCAAGAATTAATTATGGAATTACAACAAACAGGATTTTAATATAATTAATTTTGCAATGAACTTATCCTGAAAAACTCACTCTGATTGAGCTGATAAGATAAAATAATAAAACCGAAGTATTGTGAAGTCAGCTAAAGAAACGTTATTCACATTATGAAAATTAATGTCATTTATAATTCAAAATCAAACATAACATTTGCTTTATATTGTACTGTATTTTAACAGCTGCTGAATAGAACTTCAGATTTTATTTTGTAATTTCTGATGCATTTTGAGATTTTTATATATGTACTAGTTACTTGAAAAGCCAGATGCATTCAAAATAACAGACAATGATATACTCTCTGAGATCACAAAAATCCCACTTCTTTAGGAGGTTCTATCCTTTAGGATAATTCATACTCCAGGTTCTTGAAGACCAGTTTCACGAGAGGTTTGCCATATCTATACAGGATTTGATCTCAAGATAAAATTAAAATCTTCATAAATTTAATCAGATAAGACCAATAAATTTTCCTGCTAGGACAGATGGAGATTTATGTTTTTTTCTGGTAGAAATTACCTAAAAAACCTCAACCCTCATCACTTTTACATAGTGTTGAAAATTTTTCTTTGATTATTCTTACATACTTTGGCTTATTTGAGTCAACTATTCATAGTAAATAATTTACAGAGTGAATTTCAGTTTGATTTTTCACTCATTTATTCAGGGTTTTTAATCCCCTTATTCTGGAAATACTTGGCAAACTACCTTTTATTACATTGCTGCATAGCTTATTTAAAAAACAATCTGATAGGTCAATGTCATAGAATCATCAAAAATGTTAGGAAAACCTCCAAGAACAGTAATTCCAACCTTTGACCAAACACTACCATGTCAACTAAAATATAGCACTAAATACCATATCCAGTCATTTCTTGAACACTTCCAGGATTGATGACTCCACCAGCCCCATGGGCAGTCCATTTGAATTCTTGACCACCCTTTCAGTGGAGAAATTATTTTGATGTCCAACCTGAGATTGTCCTGGTGCAGCTTGAGGATGCTGATTGTCTGGGAGAAGAATTCAACCTCCACCCATCCACAACCTCTTTTTGGGTAGCTGTAGAAAGTGAGATCTCCCCTGAGCCTCCTCTTCACCAGGAAAAACAACTTCAGCTCCCTCAGCTACTCCTTGCAGGAGGTTTTAGACCTTTCTTTGGACACACTCCAGAACCTCAGTGTCTGTCTTGTAGTGAAGTTTCCAGCAGATACATGACAATTTAAGGTCTCTCACAAGAAAAAGAGCATGTGATCATGAAACATCAGCCAGCTGCTTATAGAGTACTTAATCCACTTTCTGTGAAAGTATTGTAGTTGGCCTGTTTTCTTTGGATATGCCTTAATTTTTGTCTCATAGTTAAATATTCATGCCTCACAGTGTGTGATATCAGTATGATACTGATTCTGATTTTGGAGATGAAATTGAAAATTGTTAGAACAAAATGACAGAACAAAAGGAGTTTGCAGAACAACTTTGTGAATAAACAGAGAAAAAGAAAAGTTTTACAATATTGTTCTTGACATTCAAAGAACATCTTCAGATACATCAAAAAATTCTTGAAATGCTTCTTGAATATTGTTTCTTTTATTTTGCAGCATGCACAGCCTGCAGTTATCTTTACGATGACAACATAAATCATGTTGGTAAGTAAATATTAAAGATGCCCATTGATCAAATGAACATGCAATCTTGAATTATCTCAGCAAAATAAGTGAAGGATAAATAATTAGCTCAGTTGGTTTAAGCAGGGAGCTAATAATGCCAAGATCGTGGTTTCAAGCTTATGGGCCATTCACCTAGGAGCTGGACTTGATGATCCTTGGGGGTCCCATCCAACTCAGAATATTCTGTGATTCTGTGAATTAATGCAATTCAGCATTAAATACTGATGCTTGATTCATATTTCTTGAGAAACAGCATGTCTCTAATGCTGACCAGAAATTGCGGAATAACACAGATACCCATTTGTTTGATAATGAAAAATCAACTGTAACAGACAGATTTTCAGTACTGAAAAAGATTGTCTGGGTTGTCTAAAAATGACACTTGATTAAAAAAAAACCAACTACATAAATTGTGTAAATTATACTGAACAACTAACAAAGTAAACTGACAATAACATTCTGTGGCATGATCCAAAATGAAATGGGGTCCTTTTATTTTTATTTTTCCTTGACCATCTTTTACTCAGTATCTCTCATTAGTTTCCCTCTTCTCTGTGCGAAGGGGAAGAGAACAGAAAAACAGCAAAACAGAGTATTAGTTAGGGAAAGTTAAGGAAACAGTATATTCTTTCTGGTCATTTAAAGGGTTAAGAAACTTATGGTAAAATGTTACTTATTTGTAACTCTGAAAAAAAAAAAAAAAAAGAGCATGAAGAAACAGAAAGAATACTTCATCTTATATTTTTTAAGGAAAGTCCAGGGTAATACAAATGACTTGCTGAGCATCTGTTTGGGGTGAACAAAACAGCATAAACATATTGACAGAGGAAAAGCTCAGAAGATATATTTTTGACTGAATAGTACAAACTCCTGAACTGAGTTCCAAGTTGCAATACTTGTTTTTATTTTCACCCTTTCTTTACATAGGCAATTTTCAGAGATTTTTTGCTATTTTACACAGAGTTTTATGTTAAGACCATTTCCTTATGGATGAAAACGAACTGAAAGAAAAACATACAATTGCATCAAAATTATGCTTTGTTGGGTTCAGTTTTAATTATCTTTTTCTTTCCACTCTTTATTTTGTTCACTCCTCCTTTTTTCACCATGTGTAAGAGCAAATTTTACAGTCTAACTCTTCAAGGTTACATAGAATGTGGCATTCTATGTAACTACCTAATCAAATTGTTTAAAAAACCGTAATATTTGCTTTATTGCTCTAGTGGGAAAAAAATTTCCAGATCCAGGAAAAGAATTACTAAAAAACAGTTTCCTCTTTCAACCAATCCATTTGTTATTTTCTGTAAAAAATTTCAGGTAATAATTTTCTATGATGTAACACCTATAAAAATATTTTTTTGTCATTTAATACAAGACATTTTATCTGAATGTTTTACAGCTGACTGGAAGTTGGGATATACTTAAAGAACAGGACCCCACGTATCTCCATGGTGCTCTGGAGATATATACCATAACTCCCACATCTGCTTATAATGCAAAACCAGAATTACAACCTAAATCCAGAAACCTCATGTCCTGGTTTCAGCTAGGGTAGGGTAATTTCTTCTCAGTAGCTGTTACAGTGTTCTGTTTTGGATTATGAATGAAAATGGTGTTGATAACACTCTGATGTTTTGGCTGTTTGTTGTCATGTTTATCCTAAGTCAAGGATTTTTTCTTTCTCTCATGTTCTGCCAGTGAGGAGGGATGCAAAAGAAACGGGGAGGGAGCGCAGCTGGGACAAGTGACCCAAATCGACCAAAGGGATTTCCACACCTGAGAAGGTGCTGCCCAGTATATAAACTGGGGGCAGTTACCTGGAAAGGAAGATTGTCTGTGTTCAGGAAGCAGGGTTTGACATCCATCAATGGGTGCTGAGCAAATTTATTGTACGTCAGTACTATAATAATAATAATAATAATGATAATAATAATGATGATGATGTTGATGATGATAATAATATAATAAATGTATTTTATTTTATTTTCAATTATTAACCTGTTCCTGTCTCAACCTACATGTTTTACTTTGATTTTTCTCCCTGTTCCACCCGTGAGGAGAGAGGTTTGTGGGAGCAGCTGAGTGGTGCTTAATTTCCAGCTGGGCTTGAACCACAACACATAGTTTACCTATCACTATATCTAACTCTAAAATGTTATTCACTTCAAAATGTCCCTGTTTCTTATAAGTTTACAAATGCTTTATGGATGTATCTAGCTCCTACAAGGCTGAATGACTGGCTTAGGGATGCCCAGTATTATCTTTCATATTTATCAAGTTTTTCAAAACAGGAGGCAGGTATTGAACAATTACCATGGTTACAAGTTAAAATATTAGCACTCAAAACAAGAATTCAAGCTAAAAATTTATTTTTTCCTGAATTATTAATAAGTACTTGCAGCATGCAAGCTAATAATAATAACAACAACAAAAACATCAAAATCTAAGCTCGTATTTTAAATGTCCTGAAATCCCACATGCCCCATGAGAAAGGCAGAACCAAGTTCTCAATTACAGAAGGCTTAAAAATAGATTGAAAGTTGACATTAAAGTTGAAAATGTCATGAGTTATCATCCATTCCCCTGCCCTACTTCTTGAAAAAAAAAATTAAATCAAGCAATCTCCCCACTCCTCCAACACCACAATAAGTCACCTCAAAGCCCAAAATATACTGCTACTAGTCTCTTTAATTTTCTTCAAGCAATATAGAAATATCCTGAGTTTCATAAAATAACAAAAAGTATAAAAACTAAAAAAGCATTTTCATATTAACATTTACAGGAAATAAATTACTCTGCTCTTATACCGATATTTACATGAAGCATAATTAATACTTATAGAGAATTAGGAAAGAGTCTTATGAAAATTTGCTTCAAAGCTGTATTAATGTATTTAATTGGGTGCTTCATTGTTAAAATGAAGAAGCATTAATTAGGCATGAGAGATCTGAAACTGGACAAGAGATGTGTTTGGATTCCCAGAATAGCTTATGAGACTTTTGGTGTCAGAAAAGTGAAGTAGAGCTTACCTTGGAGTGTGCAGAAAATTAAGAATTACCAGATGGTTTTACACAAAAGCTAGGATGCCATTTCTCAGCAGCATAGACAAGATGTAGGCAATGAGACACATAGAATTTAGACCTTGGCGAAATAAACTTTCTTTTAAAAAATCTATTTGGCTAATTATATCAGATACCCGTGCCAATTAAACACTGATTTTTTTTTTTTTTAATTGTTATTATAACTGTTAAAAGATAGAAAATCTAAAAGGCTTGGATTTTACATGGCTCTGAGACACTAGAATGAAATTGATATGGAATTTGTAACCCAGAGTTATGGAATCAGTCCACTGTGAAAAAGATGTAAAAGACTGGAACTAAGGTAGTCAGCAGATTATGTTAAGAAGAGAGCAAGAATTAAGTTCTGCTCTAGAGGAAATTTTTCTCTCACCTATCATGAGCACTCAGGTAACCTGAGCATTTCATTATTCTAGGACTAGCTGGAGGTGCTTCCTTCTTAGATACAGTAGAGAAGTGATTAAAGCACTCAGTGATGATGTGTATATGCAAATTAAGTATTTAATAGGATAAAGAGATGGATGGTAACCGTCTTCGGTGGCTGTTCACACTTGCACATAATATGTGACAATTTTCTGTCAAAGCCACGTTTTTAAACAAACCTGAACATTTTTCAAAGGTTTAGCACAGATCAATCCAGATTAAATCACAAACTATCTGGTGAGATAAGTGGTCCCTTTAGAAAGAGCAGAAGCAGAGAAAGATCCCAGCTCACAAAGATGAATGAAAAGGATTGGAAGTGGAAAGCCTCCTTCACAAACAAGTGGGTGCTTGGTAGAATTCCTTTAAAAAGAGCTCTGAAGTTTCAGACACAGTGAAATGGAAAGCGATTATATTTTTGGACCATGCACATGTTATTTTTTAGAATATATTATTAATTTGATGCTTTAATCAGAATATATAATGAACACCTAGAAATCATAGATACTATTTTTTTTGGAATTATTTTTTTTGATGGCAAAGTCTGCTGCAAGTAACCTTTCCCTCACACCAATAATACCAGTCCATATTTTCCTTAGATTGTGTGTTTGAGCTCAATGAGAGCTTGCTCAGTAGGCAGCTTAGAATTATCTTTCTGAATAGTCTGCTGTAAGTCTCCATTACATCAAGTTTGAAGGCATTAAAGAATTGAAAGATAGATAAGAGAAACAGATAAATTTAATTCATTTTGAATCTTCTTATGTTGTTTACATATTCTGATAGTGCAGGATGACTCCTGCAGTATGAGGAGGAATCAGCTGTGGATACATCTAGCAGCAAATGTTCCTGGTCATCCGTTTCCATATCAATCCCATGGCCTCGTGAAGACATTATCTGAAAGAAATTTGGAGGGGATATTTTGCCAGAAATCTGAAAGCATTAACGCTTTTATACTTGTGCGTCAGGAATTACCTTTGTGGGCAGCACTTCACTGCTACAGTGATCAGTTCCAAAGGATACTACAACTTTTCTGCTCCAAATTAACACAGAAAGAGTAAAGAGTGAGGCATCTTTAGCTTTATCCAGGGACCTATGAATTAGTATTGATATAGGATAGATTTTATACCCTTGAAGAACAGAGAAACTGAAGAATATATTTTGGTTATTGGCTTCATTTTGATATTTAGCTCTGCTTTTGGATCAACAGAGATACATGCTATACCTGAACATGTGTTAATTACCATGTCCTGCTCTCAATGTGAGTTTTCTCTGTCCTAATAAATTGAGAGGGATATATCCATTCTTTGTGTTCCGAGGATATTTTGCCAAGATTTTTCCTTATGGTTCAGCACTACAACTTATAAATGCTGAAAAAGAGTTTTTCTCAGTACAACTTTTGAAAGAATTGGAAGAAAATTTATATATAATATTTCCATAAGTTCTTGACCTCTAGATGAAGGCTAAAGTTTACCAGTGAACCTAAATGTGTTACTTTTAAAGTTCTGACTTTGTGTATACACATAATTTTCTAAAAATTAATGTTATTGGAATGCTACCTCTGAATGGTAAATAAATCGAATATTTTTTTTACAATTTAAAATTTTTCCTGATCTGATTCCATAGACTATCTGAATAGACTAATCCTACTCCTCTCAAGAAGAAAAATATTTTATTTTGTAGATTTTTGTCCACCCAGCCTGAGACCATAAGTTGCTATACTGGGATAATTACAAAAGGTATTGAATCAATTGGAAAAAGCTGGTATGTCTTCAGCTGGAATTGCTATCAGAGGAATAGTGCTGGGAGGCTGTACATGAAGTTTTTAATGTTAATTATTTTTTTAGAATAATATTCTTAGAAAATAATCTTATGGAGTGCAAACAGTTTTATAGTACATTTCCCAATATAGTTTTGACTTCTTTTAAAGGGAGAGGGAATGAGAGGTCTAATCTGAATCAAATAGTTAGCCTTCTTATAGAAAATATCAGTTGACTGGACCATAATAGCTCTTTTTAATCTATATTCAATTATCTGTTAAAACCAGCTTGTACATGACCTGTCTAGCATAGTATTCTGGTGATCACAAATCTAAAATTACTACTCTAAATGGGTGTCTTACAAGACAATATACATGGTTATCTCTTTTCCAAAAAATAAATAGATGGTAGAGCCATCCCACAATGAGATCTACTGATGGTTGCAGGCAACAAATTATAATTCTTATATGAATTATCCTGCTCCTTGTCATTTGGTAACCTTGCTACAATTACCTGAAATGGTGTAAATGACAGATACAAGTCAGAAATACTTACTCAGATGGTAGAGAATTTAAATATTCCTACAACTAAAATTGTAAGAATATTTTTGGATTCAGAAATGTTTCCTGCAGTGGAGATTTAAATGACAATGTGTGGCAAAACAAGTTAAGATTTTTTGCCACATGTAGGTGCAGTAGTTGCCCACCTCCTGCTTTCAGCACAGTCATAAGTTGGTAAACAAGAGGAAAGGGGTGGTTATATTCAGAGGGTTATACATGTATATGTGTATCATTTACATCAATAGAATCAATATTGTGAGTGCCCCCTGCTGAGAAAATCATCTGCATTAAAAATCAGAGAGGTAAAGAAATCAAATATAAACACAGCAGTTTTTGAAAAGAGAAAGCTTATTGCAAGAAGCAAAAATATTAAAGTCTCTAGATGTTAATGGTCTCTAGATTATAAGTAATGGAAGTTCTTTTCTAATGAACTATTCAAATCTTTAAGGAGCAATTGACACCACCAATCATAATGTTGTTTCAGTGTTTTTACTGTCAGTGTTATTACATCCCCAAGTTGTGGGCATGGTGTTCAAGGATCCTGTTTCTCTTTTATAAAACATAACCCTCTTGGGTAACTGGTCTCATTTAAATTCAGGTATGATGAGAAACACTGTGTATTGTGTAATAGTGCCTTACTTTTTTTCTAGCTTGATTTATTACTTTCATGGGGAAATGAAATGTAAGCTCTTTTTTTCCCCCATGCTAACAAGCCATGTAAGCTAAAGTGAGCAGGAGAATGTGATAGTCTATGCTATGATTTGTCTGCTCTATTCTTTTGTGGCTACAGCCCTTGCCTTGCAGCAGACTTTGTTCTTCCTGGGAGACCATATATGAGGCAGCATGCTTTCAGGCTGCCTACACGGTGGCCATGACTGGGAGTTGTGACTGCTAATGAAATTCTCACTCTAGTTTTACCTCTCAGGTTTTTTGGTAGCAAAGGTAAGTAGGTTGAAGTAGTCCTATATAGGAAGTCAGGGTTTTTTTTTTAATGGAAAAAGAGGAAAGTTCTTGTTTCAACTGAAACAGAATGAACATGGTATTTTTAAACAGTGCCTGTATCAGCAAGCAAATGAAAGATTTTGGTAGGGAAAAAACTCCACAGTAATTTCTAACAATTCAAGGCCAAGGAAGAAGAAAATGAAAGTGTGATATTGAAAATATTAGTTTGGATGTAATTAAGATGACCCTACTACTTTGAGAAGACTGAAGATTATAAGCAATGGGAGTAGTGATGAAAAAGTGAACAGGCTATAAATATAAGGTGGGGTTTATACTTTTGATCATAACATTGCATAGGTCCTTGCTCTCGTATTTTTTAACATGAGACATTGATGATCAGTGACAAAGTTTTCAGAGAAGTAACCTTAAAAAAAGACAAAGAGCTTCCCTGTCATTGCAAATATTTAGACAGTATCTTTGCACTTGAGGTATTTCAGAGTTGGCTCAATGCGAACAAGTTTTGAAAAATCTCAGTCCATGACTGTTGTAGTAGGAACTTCTTTTTAGCATTTCTGAGATTATTTCCCTGTGTTTATTTCCCTAGATGCCTCTTTCCGTTCTCTGTTTTTTTCCCCTCTTCTTCATTCCCTTTCTCTCTTGGCTTCTGACCTAAGACTGAAATCAATTGTTTCCTGCAGCATATGGCACAGACAGACTGAGATGAAACAGTTTATCCACCCCTGACCAAACTCCAGAGAACCAGGAAGAGAAAGATACCTGCCAAATTTATCCAGATGGTATCCTAGACCAGAGAAGTAGGCCAGGGCCCAGAGCTGCACCTATTATGCTAACCTGCCTGCTCAAGACCTGCAGATACACCTGACCTGCAGTGACCCTAGCAGAGAGTAAGCAGAAAGTGCATTTTCTGAATCTCATTCTGGTTTTATGTTGTTTCACTTTGTAAACAAAAATAGCTCTCAGAATAACATGGCTACAGTCAATGGAGAAATTTTATCTTATTAGTGGTAAAAAAGTTTAATGAAGTAAGAGAAAACAAGGTTCATTCTCTGAAGCAAGCACAGTGTTCCTTACAGGCATGGTATATATGAATTTTTTCGATATTTACTCCAGTTTATTTTATTTTATTTTATTTTCTGAAAGACAGAAATAAGTAATGCTTTTACTATACTGAGTTCACTGGGCTCATCAAATATATATATTCAGCAACTACCTTCTTTCCTTTTTTTTTTCTGGTTAGTAGAGATGAGTAGGAGGTGAAGGTGGTGAAAACCAAGTGTCATTTTTTAGTGTACATGTTAAGGAATGATCTGAAAGTTAATGGATCTAGAGAGCTTGAGGGTTCACATTTGACCTGCTTATAGTTATTGGTTCAGGCCTTTCGCAGTCATGTAGCTGTTGAAATTCAACAGTTATTCTCAGTTTCTAGTAGAGTCAGCATCTATTTTTTCACCTACCAATTTAATCATAGGTTTTTGGGAGTCTGGATCCATAAAGAGACTTAAGTATCACAATGCTGACTATAGCGGAAAATCTAACT
Source organism: Lanius collurio (assembly GCA_020086605.1). Classification (NCBI taxonomy): domain Eukaryota; kingdom Metazoa; phylum Chordata; class Aves; order Passeriformes; family Laniidae; genus Lanius; species Lanius collurio. The sequence goes on along the minus strand of JACBWW010000006.1, from coordinate 157,395 downwards.
TTTAGCCTTCCTGCTAAACAGAGGAATCCACAGCCCCAAGTCAGTTTTACAGGATCTCTACGCAACACATAGAGAGAATTAGACACATAAAACTGGCTTTAAAGAACCAGAATTTTCAGGAGGAGACTGTTTAATCCACCTTTTGAGAATTATGAAGGTCAATATATTGTGTATATGTGTCCTTATTCCTTTCAGGCTTTGGCATCTTCCTTTACTCAGATATTTATCTGTGAATTTTATCTTACATGAGTTCATGCACAACTGGTCTTAGCCATATCTGGGCTCAAATCTGAAAAAGAGGAAGATTTGGATGAGTAGAAAAGTGAATTGTTTTGGCAGATTGAAAAATGTAGTGGCCAAGTGTTTACAGACTTTGTTGCAGGATATGTAGTCCAAATCAGTTTCTTATTTTTTTTATTCCAGGACTCATCTCTTACTCAAAGGACCAGTTATGAAAGTATTATGTGATGACATTCTATCATGTTTAAATTTTGCCAATGCATGAAATATTTTATTATGCCACTAGCAAGGTTCTTATATGGTCATTAGGTCACTATCTTCTGAATCCCAAGTTCTATTACTTGCTCCAGTAAACAGTTGTTAATTTTATGCACTATAGCATGACTTCGAAAGGACATTTCCAGAAAAGGACTGAAGTTAAAATAAACTTAGTTCTTCAAATGAAGTGAAAATCTTGGGATGTCCAAGAAGAATAAAAGGAAAGGTGGGAGTTATGAACTATGAACTGTATTAACTATGGAAATTTTTTTTAAAAGTTACAGTGAACAGTTTTTAAAAGAGTTCTTTGTGCAGGAATAAGTAAGATTAAGAGGTCAGAGTATTTAAGTACCTTTTACAGAACAAACATAGAAGAAGATAATTGCAGTGGAAGCAGAAGATAGACATAATTGTTACTAGAGATGTGTGTCTATTAAAGAGAAAGTGTACAAAGAAACAAGGCACAGAGAATGTGCCTCATTCAATCATTAAAAGAAAACAGGCAGCCACTGATAGACATTAAGTAAGTATAAACAGTTTGATAAGAGATTAATTAAAGAAACTGAACAATTAGCAATTAAATAATTTTCACATTTGAATGTTTTAGGGGCTCTGAGGAGGAAAAAAATGGATATTAATAAAAGGACAAACTCTTAAGTTATCAAGCCCTGAATAAGAGACAATTTCTAGTAGCAAACATGAAGGAGCCAGTTTGTGAATTAGAGAGCTAGAATTTGCTTTGTTATAACTTGTTTGTTCCAAAAGAATCTCAGTACCCCTAAATTGTCATTTTAGAGCTCAAGTTGTGTAGGAGTGAAAATGAACAGCAATATTTGTCTGACAGTTTAGTTAGTGTTACTGCAATGAGGGATTCAAGTGTCATACTTAAAAGGACCACACAAAATATTGATCTAAAGCCAGCCATTGTTATGGGCTGCAGCGAGGGCACTCATGAGGACAGCTTGAGGCACATTAACCTGCAAAAGTATATCCATAGTAATTCAGTACAAGGCACTGTTCCTGTGCTGATCCAGTGTACCTGTAACCTTCACTAGGTTGTCTTCTACTTGCCTGGGGCAAAGTACTTACTTTCTGTAATTATATATGTATGCCTTCTGTCTCTACTTATAAACCCAAGCAAAAACACAGCTCATCTCTAAACAAAATTTTACTTTTTGTTGAAGAAATGACTACATCTACTTTACTCATCTCAAGGAAGTCCTTCAGTTTTAATAAGCTAGAAGATGGACAGAAACAAGAAAGAAAATAGAAACAAGACTATCAACTTTTTTTTTTTTTTTTTTTTATTTTCTGCGAGAAGATAAACCAGATTACTTCTCTTCCACATAGCATATAGGACATGAAAGGAGATGGGACCTTTCCTAATGAAGACACATCTGCCTCACCACTGATTGAACAGCCTAACAACATTACAGCTGGAGCCTTTTCTTTCCTTAAATGTTAGTTCACCCAGACTGATAAAAGTATAGACCAGCTTTCCAGCTCTGTGATATATTGCAGATGTCCCAGTGTTCCCAATGGACAAAACACAGACACGAGTCTGTGTAGTGTTACTGTGATTCAGTGTCATCCATGCAATAATGCTCTAAGAGAACATCTACAGCTACACACAGATGTACACTCCGATATATCTATACCTTTCAAGTCCTTGTGTATGAAACAAAGCAGGAATATTTTTTAAACTGTAGAGGAATGATTTTAGGCAATTGCATAATGTCTATAGCTTTCCAGTAAAAATATATTAAAAAAAAAAAAAAAAAAAAAAAAAAAAAAAAAAAGGAATTAATGTGTATGTTACAGCTGCCCAGAGTCTTAAAAAACAAAATATTTCTAAGTTGTCTGAATAATTATATAATATCTGTTTCTGTTATCTAGACCGTCTGCACAGCCACACAATCTTTTTGTTAAAAAAAGATTTGCAAGAACTCAAACTCAAAACAAAAATAATTTGACATTGTTACTCTAAAGCTGTTAAGAACTTTACAACCTGAAATGCTTTATAAAGCCAGAAAGTACCCTATCTTCTCTCATTATTCATCATCCTCTGAGGCTGGTACAGATCAAAGATGAGTCCTGAACTTATGACTATTTTTACATCCAGAACCATCTCCAGTAAAGAAGTTATATATTTCACTTTCTAACAAAGGTTAATAAAACATACCAACAAAGGTTGAATGAAGTTGTCTGAAGACTAAACTTTTTCAATATAGCTCACTTTCACTACACTTTATGTACAGGACAGAAAGTGTTCCAGATTCTTCATGTCCTGGATGTAAAAATATCCATCTTATGTTAAGACAGCTCCTCACAGCTCCTTATGGTTGTTTTTGACTGTTACTATTGCAAATAGACACACACCAATGCATAAAGGAACATTTTAAAGTAACAAGTAAATTACAATTGTAGAACAATCAGAATCAAGATTTTTTGGTTGAATGTTGAACCTCTGTGTGCTGCTTTGGCCAATACGCCTTACTTAAGCAATTTTTTGGAGGATTGGGGAGCAAACATGGTCCGCCTATCACACCACCTTACTGCTAAATTTATATATATGTGATGACGACTGAAGCTTAGGCCCTCTGTGTCTGACAGAAAATGCAGAGGTATGTTACTAGGTAGCAGAAAACAGAATGGAACTCCCTTCAGTGGTCTTATTCCTGAGAACAGAGTTATCCTGAATTAAATATATCTCAGGAGTGCCTCTGTGCTTCAGTTCAGTCAGAAGGGAAGATGGTGCCTGAGCTACACTGGGATGGTGCACTGAAACTTTTCAGCTTTAAAGCTGTCATGCTGTGAGAGCCTGCAGAGGCCCTACAGATAAAGTTGTGTAAGGCTGACATTTGCTGAATACAGTCCTTAATGATCACACTAGATCTCTCTGAAGCCATTTGTGATTTGAAAGCTGGAAAAAATACCTTTTTAAGGGAAAAGGTAAAAAGCTGTAATGAAGATAAGAGGAACCAAACAATTCACATTCTGCATTCTTTGGAAGAAAGTTGTTGCCTGTGATCCCAAGGAACTGAGTGTTATGTCAGCTTATCTGAATAATTTTACCAACAAAATAGCAGAGCTAGTTTCGCCAATTTAAATTCCATCTCACATTCCATTATCTTCTCAATATATAGTCAAACACAAAGATGAAGGCCAGTTATTTTGTGAGTCCTCTTTTGTGAATACACTGCTTGGACTGCAGCTGCCTCTATCTTGGAAAAAAAGCAAAGAAAGGAGAGCAGGAGAAATGGAAAAGTAATGCTTACATCTCCATTTCTAAAGCATTTATAAAAGACAGAATTAGGGCAAAGACATGGGTAAAAAGTATTTATTCTCACTGTAGCTGTGGTACAAGAGAATAGTTCTTTGGATATCCAAATGAAATGAAAAAAAGAATTTGAGGAAGTAATGGGGAGATGTCAGTGTGGATTTTTAAAGATCTGTAGAAAGAATGTGGGAGTAACAGGTCTTAACTAAATGATTCATAGTGAACATTGAACTCTCAGTCCAGGCTTTATTAGCTGGTGAATCATTTGTGGCAGACTTTTGCAGATGCATTTTTTCTTTCAACAATAGAACCTATTATGTCAGAAAAAGCATCCAAATAGTATTACTCATGATTTTATTTGCTTGTCTTCAGTTTATGTATTTCTTATTGTTTTCTTACCCTATGACTTTTCAGCATTCTGTGCTGAGACAAATGGGTACATTTCCTTTAGGTATGTTTTTCATCCTCAAAGACTTACTTAGTTTTGTTTTGTTTTGTCTGCCTGAGAGCTGCAAAAGAAACAAGTTGTTGTTTGGGCACAGAGCAATAATAAAACCATTGTACTGGTAGATGTAGTAGTACTAAAGGACATGATGCTATTGCATGTTTGTGATATTTGGAAACATAGACTAGAAAAGGCAATTCTGAATTTTTAGCTCAGAATAACATTGTAAAAATTAAAATTGAAAAAAGTGGATCATCTGACACAAAGATGTATTAAAATTATGCATGCCATATGTCTTAATGACACTAAAAGTAAAACATTTCAAAGAAATTTTAATATGCCAATATATCTTTCAATGTCATATGACCATCTCAGCAGCAGCAATGAAGTTTAGTTTGCATCAGCTCTTTTAGACGTCAGCTCTAAAGTTTTAGCTTCACTCCTCAGTAAAGGGGTAGACTGACTTTTCCATTCCACCTCTCCATAAACACCTGAAATTCTCTGACCTTCCTTCTATCTTGTAACTACTGAAAATGCTACTTCACTTTCTGCTGATTTCTATATAGGATATTTGGCATATTTAAACAGAATATCAACATTTTGGTTCAGATCATCATAATACTTCTGAAGTGAAATTTCAAGTCTTACCACAAAAATTTGCATTTGTTTGAAACATACTGAGAATATTTTTAACAAGTGCAGCCAAGAGTCCTTTTGGAGGAAAGTAAACTGGGTTCTCCATTCCAGTCAGTTACCAAATATGCAGCAGTGATTTACAGGAATCTGAACCAGCTGCTCCACACTATCATGAGTTTCTTCAACACACGTATGTCCTATTAAATATAAGTCACATATGCTATTGTCCACTACCTCTCAACCCTTTAACTAATGAACCTTATTCATTCATTCACCCTTCCTTTCACTCAAATTAATTTCTTTTTCATGCATTTTTAGTTCAGTGATATCTTGCATATTTTGTCTCAGTCTATTTTATTATTACCCCTTTATTATTGCTGTCTTTTGCAAAGATTCGACAAGATCCCAGATAGGTTCCTAAGGAGATGACAGAGCTCATTCCTAAGGAAATGACAGCACCAAAATTTATGCATCAATATGATAACCTTGTGGAAATATCTAACTGTCTGTGGGTGACAAGAGTAGGCAAACAGTGCCTCAATTCATCTCAGAAAATGAAGACCCTATTTATGAAGGCTCAGTAGAACCACCACAATTTGGGTGAAATGCCGAAGAGGTTCATTGATTACAAGCTCTTGAACTGATCTTTGTGGAGAGCATCGCCACCACTGCTGGCTGACTGCATGCTCATGCCTGACACCTTCAGATTTCCATATAGGGAAGTTTAGGAGCCTATCTAGCACTGCTTTGTTCTTCTCATTTCTCACTGAGGACAAAAGCACATCAACACATACCTTTCCTACTTGCTCCCTGCCACAGATTGTATCAGGAACCCCCTGTGTGAGGACTCTAGTTTTCAGCCTGAAAAGAAATTGTGATGTTCTTCTGTACCTGTCATTGTTACATGTGCAGTGGGAGGGAGGAATGACAGCCTGGTGTCAGAATTGCAGGGAGATGACACATAGCACTGAATCATAAAGGCTGTTTTGTCTTTAAAAGCTGTTCTGAGGCTCTGAGCTGTGAGGGAATCTTCTGCCTGGCATTTAGGTGTCAAAAAACACCTGCCCACCCTATGCCCTGTGTGAATCTAATCCAGCCCCGGTACCAAGCAAGCCATAGAACTGCACTCACCAGAGTCCTCTAAAGACCTACGCACACGGTTCCATGACTTTTTCAAAAGCAGTGGGTAATGAACTGATGATATGATCAAAGGGCCACAAATGGGATGCTTTTCTGTCATTTTGATTCTCAGCCTACCAACTAGAATGACAACCAGGAGAGAGGGTACTTTGATTCAGGGTACAGAGCAGTTAGTGATAGAGTTAATGTTTGCTGCTTGTAATGCTACTCTTCCCCTCCCTTGCTCTTTTTTTATCATTCACAGCATACTCCAGCCCTTGGTGGGCTATTGAGAGTAAGCAGTGGCAGAGAAAACCTGCTCCTGGGACTTGACTGGGTTATGGATTTCTCTTTATGAAGTTTTAAGAAGCCACTTAAGCCTCAGGTGGCTAATGGCTTGCAGGAAAGACAGCAGGTGCAGGTTTTCATCTCTTGTTTTAGTAGACAATCTACAGGTAAAATCTGAGCTGTGAGTTGTGAAATTCTTTGTGCTCAGGTGAGGAGGGAGGCATATTTTGCCATATTTGCAGAAACACTATCATTTCTAATGATACCTTGTTTCATTTTCATTTGGTTTGAAATCAGTCTCCCAGCTAACTTCTAGGACCTCAAGCGCTGTATCTGAGAACACAAGCCCAATATTCTTGAAGGCACTTGGAGTATCCTGCTCAACCTTCTTATCCCCACACCTGCCCCTAAATTTTGTCATATAGTCCCAACTACCTTAGATTTAGACAACCAAAGGCACACACCACTCTGTTTAGGTTTATCTCATTCCTGTTCAGGTACAGCACGCGTAAGTGATATGTGTAGGCAACATTTGCAAGTCAACCAGCCAGAATCAAATATGGTGAATTATTGTGATGATCTTTTCAGAGAAAGCAGTAAAATCCCCACAAAATTGAGATAGGAATGTGTAATTAACTACATTGACATTATCTACAAATGTATCAGCAGATAATTCAATAGATGGGTATCACACTGTTTAAAACCTGTCACTAAAAGCCTGTAAATTTTTTTGGTGTTATCTATGTTATCCAAACAAGAAATTTTGCAGAATGGCATCCAAAGTCTTGACCATTATTTTGCTCAAGATAGTGGATTTGGTGACCATAAAATAGTCAGGCCACTGATCTATACTTGTTCAGTGTTGAAGGACCTCACAAGAGGAAGGGAGAGAGAGGCAATTCCCTATTAACATTGGTGTGATTTTCTGAAGTGATAAGCCATGATAATGAAGTAGTAGTAGCTCACTGTGCCATGAGCTACAAGAAGAAAGCCTACAACTGTGACTGAAAAAAGGGTATTGCACTCATTGCTGCTATTCATTCCATACTCACAAGAAAACTTCATGCTGATATGTTAATTGGACACAGAATAGAAACAGACAAAAACACAAGCAGGAACTGAAACTAACTCCATTTCTGCTTATGAGATTTTTATTTGAGCCACGTTGGTGTGGACTATGATATGGTTCTACCATTTGCCTGACACAGAAAAAGGTCAGTATGACAGTCGATAATGTGGTCAGGGCTGCAGAATACCTTTACTTTTTATGACTTTGTACCATATGTAAAACAGAAATATTAATTAGGAGACAGAAAAACTATCCTGAAGTAAAACCCAAGACCACACAAACTGCGCTGTAAGGACAGAGTTTCAGTTTATTCACTCCTGTTGTAACATTAGGAGATAATTACCTGCTAATGTAGAACTAGCCAATGAATCCTGAAGGCTGTGTTAAATTTTCTCTTTGGAAAATTTAAATTTTCTCTCCATAGCCCTATCTTCAAAGCATCTAACTTCATATGGTTCTTTGGACATGAAGAATGAGTTCTGTAACACTAGAAAGACTTAGCAGTGATAATGCAGAAAAAAGCATATCAGATCAATTATATCCTTGGAGAGGGCCACTCTGAAGAACAGTGAGAGTAACCAGCAGGGGAAAATATAATTAAAGAAATCTTTTCATAGTCTCCTTCAATTTTCTCTTTAGTAAATGGAACGGAAAATGCATAATATTTCTATTCTTAGCCATACCATCTGACTAATCCCTAACATTGATAAAAATTATTTACCTTTGTCTAACTGTAGCTTTGATTTTCTATTATCATCATAGTGTTCAAACGCTGTATAGTTCAATCAGAGCTTTGCAACGAGGAATAAAACAGAACTACAGAGAAAAACTCTATATTTCCTATTATTTCTTGGTAGGTAACTAAACCCCAAAACAAGCAAAAACAACAAAAAAAAAAGTTAGGAGACAAATACTCTCATCCATCAAACTTGCAGGTCTATCACTGTAACTAAGAATCATTGGTGCACCTAGGACAGTAAAGAGATGAGATCCAATCTATAAATAGCCCTTCTTGAGAAAAGCTGCTGTTAAGAATTTAAGATGTTCTCTTCCCAATGATTATTCAGAATGTATTTTTGGTGCAGCTGGAAATATTATACTAACAAATAAACAAACCTGAGGAATGAGAATGTAACACAGCTGATAACCTTAAAGGTAAATATAAGAATTCGGATTACTTCTAGTGCAAACACAGATGTAGCTCTCAACACTAATGCGTGATGAGTGACTAATGCCAGCTCAACATGAAAGACTTCAAAGGCAAGAGAAGTTCTCTGATCATGAATCCTCACAGGATACCATATGATCACATAAAAGTATTGGAGATTCTGCATAGAAAATGATGGGTTAAAAGTCATAAAAATAGATTTATTTATTGACAAATATTATGACAATTTCAAAGCAAAGCTATGGAAAATATTTTTCTAATAGTGTTATTTTCTGTCTATCGAGTGACAATTTAATAACAGTTGTTTTATGAACAGAAATCTGTAGCCTGCCAGTAGGGATTGGGAAGGTCCACATCATATTCAATACATGAAGCAAGTTTGTTCAGACTTTGAAATACAAATGTTAAGAAGAAAGTGGTTAAACAACATGCAGAACATAGGGGCAAATTGTACCAATTGTTTTGATGTGAATCTGGAGTGTTTTCACTTGCTCTGTTTAGAATATTATGAAATTAAACATAAAAGGAGAGGATAAAAGGGAGTTATGTCTAATCAATGGTCCATGGAGTAGTAAGACCAAGACTGGTGCCAGCTTGATATTGGTATAAACCTTGGAATTACTCCAGTGAAAATCAAGAAAAAAATCTGCAACTGGGTACATCGATACCTCAGAGGTCTAAAGTTCTGATCTCATGTTTAAATTAATTTTTGACTTGGACAGCACAAATGTAGTGGGAATAAAGACACAGTAAAAATACTCATTAAATATCCCAAAAGGCAACAGTTCTTGTTCTGAATATGTCAGTTCAAATCTATTATATTTATCCTATTGACTCATATTGTGTACACAGAGAAATAGAGTGGAGGAATGAGTAGAGATCAGGTTCTATGATTTTCTTCACAATCCTACATGCTGGAGTTAATAAGGAAATAGTAACAACCATGAGGTAGGCTAGAACAGAAATAAGTTCTTTTATTGGAGGAAGAAGAGAGCAGGAAAAAATTTACTCTGTCACAGTTTTGGTCAGGGCTGAGAGACAATCTGCACATCCAGAAAATTGAAAGCTTTAAACACTCATCATGAGCTTGTTATCATCTATCATTTCCTAGACATTTTTCTGATACCTGTGTCCATTTTAATTAATGTTGAAATTCTCATTTGAACTAAGAGTATGGTTATTTTATACCTATGTGTCCTCTTGTATATCTTTTTGTTTGTTTCAAGATTCCTTTCACACCAAATATTATAACTATTTCAATTTGTTTCATACAGATATTCTTAAATTAAAAGAATTTTGGTCATCTAGGCAGATTAGTAGAAATTTTCAAACCTTTATTATATTCCAAATACTCAAATGGATTTTGTGGCTTTGACAACAAAATTCTTTGTGCATAGAGCTATGAATACAATTATATTTTTTAATGATACATAGCAAATCAACAAATACTTTTACAATATGGGATGATGGCATATTTCTCAATTTGTAATTCATTATACCATGAAAATGAAGCTTTATGATGTCATTAAAATGCATATAAAGTAACAAGAAATCAACATTTATTAGAAAAATAATTATTTGAAAACAGCCTGGCAATATGACAAATAAATAAACCTATCATTTTTATATTAGTACCGTAACAATAAAATGCAATGTCTGAGAAAAACACATAACACAATGAAAAGAATAAAGCCTTATAATCACGTCCTTAATTATAGAAGAATTGTAACAGCTCCAATGCTCCTAAACTCATTTTAAAATCTACTTTTAGGTTTTAATTTATACAAAGTGATTTGATACTTGAAGTGTATATAGTATATGTATGTATTTGCTTGCCATTCAGTATTGCATTTAAATACTATTCTATAAAAAAGAACAGAGGAAAAATTCAAGCTGGTTATTCAGTGCCTGTCAAGTTTTGTGAATATTATCTATCTAAACATTTTGAACAGAGTACTGAGAATATAGCACACAATTCTGTGATGCTTCCTTGTACATGGAAACAACCTGTTCCTCTGTAAGTTCTACTAGCTCCAGAGTGGTTTTCATGAAATGTGTATTTGAGATTGGGAAAAAGAACCCAAAAAACAGAGCTATTGAGTAACCTAGGTGCAGATTAAAAAGGGCAGTTCCAATGAACTGAACAAATATGTGTGCTTGTACGAGCATTTAGAAAAATTCTGAAAAATTGAAGCAGCTTTTTTTTTCTCTTCTTTTTTTTTCCTTCCTGTCCCAAATATACCCTGTCAGGGATTCATATGTCATACAACTAATTATGTAGTGTAGATATGATTTTCAAATGAAACTAAAATTTTCATTAATTATCAATATAAAACAGAAGATATAATTTTTTCCTCTTTAAAATCTTAAAGCAAAAATTAACAGAGGGATCACTTCCCAGAACTATGTAACAAAATTTGAGTGCCTTACACAGACACCTGTATGAAAGGTAATTATCTAATTCTTTAAACAGTACAGACAGTGATGTCTGCAGGGCAATTTGTCAAACCAGTTGCCTGTTTGGGGAGATATAAAACTTCTTACACTCCATTAATTGTATGGACTAGATCTTCCAGGGAGGATTAAGTTTCTTATAAACAGGAATTTTGAGTTTCATCTCATCTTACTTCAACGCTTTATATTTTTCTTTATAAAGAGGCTCCTTTAATACATAAACTAAAATTTTTAAATAAGATATCATAAAAACAACATGTTATTTTTTCTTTCCCCCCGCCCCCCCCAATCTAGATTGGCCAGATATTGTTAGTGAGATCCCTGAACTGGGATGCTGCCACTGAACATTACAAGCAGAATAATTTCACGTGGCTCTCATGTAATAATGTTCTCAGGTGACTGTTTTGCATAAAATAAAAGAGTAGGAAGTTATTGTATCCTATTATTATGAGTCATTCATCAGACATTTCTGACAGTTAAAAGTATTAGTCTTCATATCTCAGCAAATCGTTGGAATCTCAGCCTCTTGTTGGAATTCTGTCTCACTATGTGTGTTGAGGATTTTGGACTGTGTGTTGGGGTGAGTAAAGACAACTATTACATAGAAGAATAAGATGGAGAAACTTAAGTAATGTATCTAGTTGTGTAGCCCCTTAGATACAACAATTAATGTTTTATTATACTGAGATAAGTGTGAATAAATGATAAGCTTTGCTTAACATGGTGAGCTGAGGAAAGGGTCAGGAGTCTGAGGAAAAATATCAGGACTCTAAAGAGGAGTAGGAGAATTGATGAATAATCAAAGCAGTCTCTGAGAAGAGATATATGGTGAGTAATCTTACATTTCAATTTTTCTGCCATGCTAGGATATTAGGGCTGTCTTTCAGGCCCAGAAAAATTTCCCCCAGTGGTACTGGAAAGGATAATGTAAAATATATATAAATATTTAAGCAATAATGTAAAACCATACAGTTTCATGACAATTTCAAGGTCAGAGAACGGACAAAGGAAGAAGCTAATTTTTTTACTGCCTCTTTCTTCTCTCTAATGCATAGACAGCAATGTGCAGAGTACTCTAAGCATATTACTTCAAACTCTGCTTTACAGATGGCAGGGCAGTGAATGGTATCAAAATAGATGACTGCATCATAAAATGGTACCCCAGTGAAATGAAGAGAAGTTATGTATTAATCACAGTTTTGGTGGGATGGATAACTCAACCAATTAAGATATGAGTTCAGTTTTAATGCATGCTTTATATTCAGAAAGAAAAGAGTACCAAAAAAACCCCTCGAAAAACACGATTCTCACCTAAATACGTTGAAGCTTTGAGGGAAGGCAGTCTGTGTTCCACTACACAAAGGAAGGATGAATTTTTTCCATACTACTATTTATCTGCATGTCTAAAATACAATGTGTGGCTGATAAAACATTCAGGAGGAATCATACTATAAAGCAATGAAACAGTACATCTTTATCTTCTGGGACATCAGCCATAGACAGTGATGTGCACTGTGCATCCACTCAAGCAGTTTGTTTTCCTTTCTGGTTGAGTTTACATGCTAGATGCTGATAGCCCAAGCAGGTAATTAGTGTCAAGCAAGGAGTTTGAAATGACTTTTTTTCTACAATGAGTATGAAATTTGAACTCTGTTGCTGGTTTCCCTGCAATATTATAAAGAATTTAGACCTTATGACTTTTTAATAATCAATTTTAAAAAAAATCCCAAACAATTCCTTATGTTCTCTGGAAAAGCTTTATGTTAGCTTAGATTAAAAAGACATCTCAGAGTATTTCAAAACACCACATGAGATGATTACTCTTTTTTTTTAACCAACAATGATTTTGTCAAAGAAACTACTGAACTCTAAATAATTGCAGATTTGTTTTGTGTCTATTTTCACAGCATGTATTTCCAAAGCTTTAGTTAAATCCTACTAGCACGTGGCACTAACAAGAGGAAAGATTTGGGTTAGCACCTCAGGCTCACTAGCAGAATTTAAAAGCTAAACTTAAGGAACAAGGGGATCGTACCATGAGTGTGACTTACTAGAAAGAACATATGTAACATTGCAATTAAACTTTTGTCCAAAAATGAAGAGCTCAACAAAAATTCAATTGTCCCAGGGACCCTATAATGTTACTTTCCAGCAAATTTAGACTTTTATTGGTATAATGCAAAGTATTAAATTTTTCCAAGATTTCTTACCAAAACAGTAAATCTTACCACCCTGACTTGCCAAGCTGAGGACTAGTCAAAATTCAAATGGTCCTCTCCATGGCAAAGAGAGGGGGAAAAGAATAGGGTAGAAGATGTAGAAAAAATAGAGAAGGGACAAAGAGAGGAAGATTGCAAAAAGCTGTCATACTGATCTCATTATTGCCATGGAGGGATAAACAACAAACAATGCTCCAAACCACATAACATCTGCCACCTTCTGTTTCCCTACCACATCTTTGGTAGCAAACTGGCTTGACTTTCTAGGGCTCTGGCATGGGCAAAGGAGGTAATTTACTTGTTTGACCATCTCCGGTGATGTAGTCCTCTAAGAGGCTGATAACTGCAGTGGTGCCTAAGGGTTTCATTTTCAAGGTATGTGTCACAAAAGGAGTGAAAATATCCTTCCCATCACTTGACAAACAGGAGAGGCGTAAAGCACGTGAAACAAAATTCCATCACAGTCAGATGATACAGTTTCACATAGTTGTTGGGATCTTTTCCCTGTAGCGAAACTGAGATAGTAGAAATTACATGCCAGATGAAGGATCTGAACCCTGTACCACATGATGCCCATTAGCTTTGGCTAACTTTGAACATAAATGACAACGGAAAAGAGTTCTGTATAGAAAAGACAAAGACTGTGTTTAGCACAATACAAAGATCTCTGTCTTTCAATAAGTAAGCATGTGAGTAATTTCTTATGAAGTTTGGATTTCCAGAAGTAAAAACATCAACCCTCTTTCTTGTCTTTCTCTTGCCTTCCTTTTACTTTATAATACTCTTAGGAAGTGTTGTGGCTTAACCACAGACAGTAGCTAAGCACCACACAGCTGCTTGCACACTCTCTCCCAGTGGGATAGGGGAGATAATTGGAAGGGTAAAAGTGAGAAAATACATGGGTTCACATAAAGACAGATAAAAGGTAAAGTAAAAGCTGCACACGCAAGCAAAGCGAGATGAAGAATTCATTCACCACTTCCCACAGGCTGCCAGGTCCCAGAAAGCAGGCTCTGCCATGTGTAACAGTGGCTTGGGAAAACAAACACCATCACACTGAATGTTCCCACCCTCTTTCTTCTCCCAGCTTTATATGCTGGGCATGACACTGTATGGTCTGGGATATTCCTTTGGTCAGTTGGGGTCCTGGCTATGCCCCCACCCAACACCTTATGCACTCCCCTACTCTTTTCTGATGGGGTGGTGTCAGAGGCAGAAAATGTCTTCATGTTGTGTCAGCACTGCTCAGCAATAACAAAAATGTATTATCAAGTCGATTTCCAGCAGAAATTCAAAACACAGCCCCATTATCACATACTGTGAAGAAATTTAACTCTACTCTGGACAGAACCAGCCTAGCGAGTTATATAAAAATTCAAGACTAATACAAAAACAAAAATAGACTAGAAATATGTTATGAAAGGAATTAGTTACTTTCATCCATAGCTTCATTAGAGAATTTCCTTAAAAATCTAAAAAGTCCACTGGATATTAGAACATCTAAAGTAACTGAACCCAGAGAACACTTTTCCTTTTTTATTGTTTTCTGTTTTTCCAAAGTTCTTTGTCCTCTTTTTGCCTCTGTACTTGTTTAGTTGTCAGAATACTACAATTCTATCATATCAATATTATATTTTGATGCGTTTTTTTTGTATACTACAAACTCTTCATTCATATTTCTACTTCTAAAATGTTTTGAGATATTAAATTAGACTTTTTGAGGGGCTTTGATTATTTGATTATATCTCTATTTTTAAGAAACTCTCTTATCTTTAAGAACAGCTCAATCAGTGATAAAAGATTGTCTTTTACTCTCAGTGAGCTGTTTAAAACCAACTCAGTTCTGTTGAAAATGTGGCTTGAATTCCTGAAGTGCTAACTTATTCAGCTTCCCTTATTCCATGAAATGCTGCCAAAGAATTATGGTGAGTCGATACATCCATGGATGAGGAAATTAAAATTTAGAGGTAAGTAAATACTGTTGAAATTTCTGTGGCAGTTATATTTTTTTTGTGGATATTTTCTATTATTTTTATTTTTGATTTCTATTCAGAGTTTTAGATCTTAAAATTAAACTTTACTGAATTAATTTCCAAAATATGAATTAATATTATTTTCATAAAATACAGATAATGCATTTATCCTTCCCTCCCTAATTATGTTGATTCCCTGGTACAAAACAAAGTATTTTCAGATGGATGTGACAGTAAAAGCAAGAAGCTGATCCACTGGGAGGACATAATTTGAAAACTGTATCTACAAAATATTACAGGAGAAAAGTGAGTAGAAAATGATGAACAATTTTTTTGAGTCAAAGCTAGCAACACTTCAGGACTAGGCTGGGAAAAAAAAGCATAAACAGGGAAATGAATGAAGAAAAACAGGATTTTTTGGCAAATGACTCTATATTTGGATAGTAGCTGGCATTTTATGATTCAATAGCACTGTGATGCTATGGAATGTTACACAATACAATGACCTTAGGGTTTGACATGGTGAACTGTTCACTACCTGTAGAAAGAGTAACAGATTTTGGGCTGCACCAATTATATACCATCCATTTGCTCTGTACACAGGGATTGTACTGATATCCATAAAATGTAATTTTTAAGCCTCTTCATGCATATGGCTAGTCCTGCTTCGGAGCTTTAATAACAACTTTATAATTCAAGCATCAGGAGTGCACATGCAGTTCAAAGCAAGCTTACCTTCAGTCGTAAGACTATAAGATCTGCTCTTCCAGCCACTGCTTTTGTGGGGTAATTCTATTAAAGAGTATGGAGATATACAATATTTTTATGGAATTTGACTTTAAGATGCTAATTTCTCAAACTGTCATTAAAAAAATAAATAAATTTGAAGGAGATAAATTATATTGATGCATGTATTTTTTAAAAATTCCTTTTAAGAGATTGTGGAAAAGGAATATGATTTTAATCTGTGGCCTTCATACAAACCAGAAGTGAGATAGGAATTCAACATCAGATTAAAAGGTAAAAAAAGGATATTAAACATAAAGTGCTTGATCTAAACTCGTAGAAGGCAACAGGCATTTTTATCTAGTTTTGACTCAAGTTCATGTTTTGCTAGTGAAGGATATTTAGCTCATGGCTTTTATATTACTGGTAATAGAGCAAACTTAGCTGTGACCTGCAGAGATTGAGTAAAACCTTTTAAACCATTAGTGTAGCCTCTGCTAGTCTTCACGATGTTCTCTGCTGTAGCAACATCATGGAGAAAGCCAACATACCTACAACTGCGTCTAAGATTATAAGTGTAAATATTTCTGTGCATCTCTGTTACTATTGTTCATAATGCATAAAATGAAACAGCCTAAATAGTGAATTAATTTTGATTTTTCTCTTTAGTTTCTTAACCTAAGGATAATTTTTATTTCTTTGCTGTGTGCTTCCCATCACACAAAGATTCATGCTGCAGTTTCCTGGCTCTGCTTTTTTTACTACAGTGCTGATCAGTATTGATATCAAATCTATGGTCAGTAAGAGAGTCACAGAATCACAGAATATGAAAGGTTAGAAGGGACCACAGGGGGTCATCTGGTCCAACCCCTCTGCTCAAGTAGGGTGATTCTAGAGCACATGGCACAGAATTGCATCCAGATGGTTCTTGAATATCTCCAGTGAGGGAGAGTCCACAACCACTCTGGAAAATCTGTTCTAGTGTGTGGTCACCTGGACAATAAAGATGTTCTTCCTCATATTCATGAGGGAATTTCTGCACCACTTACCATTGTCCTGTTGCTTGGCAGCACCACCAAGATCCTGTGTCCATCCTCTGAACACCCTACTTTCAGATGTTTAAAGACATTGATGATGTCCTCCTGTTGTCTCTTTCTAGGCTGAACAAGCTCACATCCCTTAGCCTATGTTCTCAAGAGAGATATTCCCATTGCTTAAATGTGTAAATACTTTTGGGAACAGCCACATGCTAAAGAAAAAAGGAAAAATTCTACAATTTACTTTTCTTAGTGTAAGGACAGAAAACTTTTGGGAGTTTTCAGCTTTTCCATTATATTAAAACTAATTCTTACTGGTTAATTATCTGTAAGGTCTCTTCCAAACTAGGTCAAATTTTGGCTACTGTCAAAATTTGCCCAGAAAAGGGAGTTCCCCTACACCATACATTTTAAATTGCTCAAACAATTGTTTTTTTAAACATTAAATGTAACATGAAAAATCTTGCCTTTTTTTGTCACATAATATCAGGGGAAAAATCAAACCAAATTAGAAATTTACTTGTTTTAAAAAACAAGTGACTGTAGTCTACTTTCATCACTTACCTTTATATTTCTACACCCAGATCAAGGAACAACACACCACAGTGTTTATTGCATTAGCTACCATAATATAACGTGGGCTGACTGGTCTGCATAACTTTGGAGTAAGCAGGATATCTGTTCTGATTTTTCACATTTCTCTGCCACTGATTCTGTCACTGACTAAACAGACAACATCCTATCCTGATCTCCTTTTACTTACAGCAATAAAAACTGCAATGCTTTACAGGTTGTGGGGATTCCACATTCTGTAAAGGCAATCCTTCCCATCCCTGTGCATATCCCTGTCTCATGTGTGACAGTGTTTGGCTTTGTGCTTTCATGTGCACTGTCTGTGCTTGGCACTGGAGGGAAGAAAAGCTCACAAAGATTTGTACTGAGAGCTATAAAATTCTGGTGGGAATGCATCCTAGCACCCCTAAGGCAAGAGCTACTCTTGCTTTTGAATAAGAATTATAAATGTCTTCCGGTGGAGTTAAAGTCTGAATTTGGAAAGAGGTAAGGTGTTGTGCATTCTCCTCTTTTGTTTGTATCAGTGAAAACTTCCCAGTCAGTTTCTAAAGCCCAAAAATCTGGATGATCTGTTCTATTTAAAGAGGCATATTAATTAATTCTTGTGTTTAATCAATATCAAGTCGTCAAGGATTTTTCTTTCCTGTTAGTATTTATTTCATGATTTATGTGTTTTTTCTCCCTGAGGTTATAATGATCAGTGGTTTTTTGGTAGGAATTTCTGGAATTATTTATTTGTCATCTTTAAAAATCTAGTGTGATACTTGGATTTTTTTTAGTGTTTCCCTCCCACCCCAGCGAAATGCCCATGACTTTTCAGAGTACTTGTTAATGGTGGCTCAGTGAGCTAATTAGCTAATTTCCTTTGGGAACTCTGAAGAAGGCCAAAAGATTCAAATGATGGTTACCTAGAAACAAGAAAACTGTATTAAATTAAATTTTGTCGATCTGTATGAGCTTTCTGATGACAGTATTTGTGTGCTTTTAGAGAAAAAAAATCCAGTCTCAGCTTTTAATTATGATCATCTTTTTGCATATCTCCATACTTCTTACAGTCATCATTTTGACAAGCATAAACATCTATTTTCTTGATGAAAATAATTTTCCTTTCATGATTACACTTGCTGACTCCTCATTACTTAAACTGCTGGAAAAAGATCTCAAGGGAGTGGCTTAGTCTATTCCCTTAAGGTCAAGAGCTTCACAAGTGGATGTAAGTAATTGAGTTATAGGGCAAAGATGAGTAAAGCTTTTAGGAAGTTAGGAAGAAAAATCCTCTTGATAAAGAAATGAATCTAATTTACAGAGTGTTATTTTAGTACATAAATTGTCTAATTATATTGTATCTCACAGGCAAATTTCATATTAATTGCTAAAAATGAGGGACCAATTCTGACCTAGTTCCCATAATCCTTTCATCACAGAGTGGAAGAATTAGGAGTTCAATAAAACTGACTGTGCCCCAAAAATGAATTTTGAATTCTGTATGTCCTTGATTGTTGATGTTTTGTCACGTAAGTGTAGCTAAGTAGTTGGGATGGCAGAGCACTCTAGTTTTTTAGGGAGAAACTTTCAGCATCTTGGGTGGCAATTCTTCTGAACAGGTATAGAAATATGTTTACATCTACAGCTCAGTCATAGAAAAATCAGTGTAGGAAAACTGGCACTTTTAGGTTACTACTTATCCCACCATAAAATACTTTTATAAAACAGATCAGATGAATCTTGCCCTACATCTTCTTCTGGCCATAAAGGAAGTTCTTAACAACTTAGCCTGTCATGGCAGTATCTGTGTGAGACCTTCACAGTGGGGATTTAATTTAGCTATATTGAACTATATTGAGCAGGGGTAATGCTGTACAGACTCAACAAGAGAATTCTGCATGGGAAAGAGTGTAAGTCCACACTGTGTCTGTTCTCTAGACAATCATCTGGATGTCAGATGGTACACCTATGGTTTCTCTAATGACACTATGTATGGGTGACTATATTGATCTGATGACATTATGTGAAACGCAAACACCCTCTCCATACACTGAGTGTTATTCACTGAGTATTATTACTTTACTTCCTGGCACAATTGCACCATATCCTTTACTGTCTTTTAGTCTTCTGATTCAAACTTCTTGGAAACCCTCACAATTCTTCCCCTTCCATAATCCTGCTGCTTGACATGGGTGGAAAGTTTGTACTTTTGCTCTCAGATCACAATACAGTCGTTAAATAGCATTGCAGTGCTACATCAAGGACAACCTGAAAGGAGAACACTGGAAGAAAATAATTTTTATGGAAATTAACCAAAATAATTGCGCTGTCAAAAAAGTCATCTTCCTGGGTATTAATCACTAAGATTAATCACAGAATCACAGAATACTCTGAGCTGAAGAGACCCAAAAGCATCATACAATCTAACTCTTAAGGGAATGGCCCTTATATAGATTTAATCCACAACCTTGGTATTGGCAGAACCATGCTCTACCCAGCTGAGTTAAAATGCAATCTTTGTCATTGTCTGCTGTGCCAGTCACTGTAGAACTAAAGAGCCTGCCCTGGACTGATCTGGGAGCTAGCCCTCTGACACTAATGCCTGGGTCAATGCTTTTAACTTTCTCCGATTCAAGAGTGGAAGATGCCTGATACTTTGTTATTACTGCGAATTATAGTGTTAATGAATCATCATCTGGAAAAAAGTTTCCACAGACATAGGTGACAAAAGTATCCACAATGAAAACCAATATTTATTACAGAAAACATAGTTTTTACTTGTTACTCACACTGTTTCCACCAAAGATTTAAAATAAATGAGATCTTAGTGACTATTTGCCAAGATAGAGACTTTTACCACTGGAGACAGTCTAGATGTATTTATTCAGTTAGAATTCCTCATGCTAGCCATACAAGTTGTAGGCTAGCTGTACAAATTGACCCTGAGTTACTGTTTCAATTTTTGACCTGTGTAAATATTTTGTGTACTCTCTGAAAACGTGTTGCTCCTATTTATATGTAAAATTTATTAAAAAAAATCATTTAAAAAAAATTACACCTCAAAAAAAACCAATCAGCATTATTTGCTAAAGAATAGAAAGGAAATATTTATGAAAACTTGCAATTTTAGAGAAGGCAGTGGGACTACAAAAAAATTGAGTCAGTTTCATAAATAGTCAATATTTCTGCATAAGTGGGATCATTTCAGAATATTAACAAATATTTCAACTTTAGAGGTGAGAAGAAGAGACAAGAATATGGAGGAGTGGCAAACGAAGATGTGATAAGCTATATAAAATCACTACAGGAGAAGTAAGAAACAATAAAGTGTTAAAAAATGTCAGAGTTTATTGATGTAGGCTAAAGAATGATTCCATAGTTTTTTAGCATGACAAAGAAAGAAAACAAAGAAAGAGAATATAGGTGTTAAGGAGATTGAGAAATTTATTTTTAATGAGTTCTGCCTGATCCTTTCCCTTCCATCATAAATTTAGACAAGAAGTCGTAAATAGCTTTAGTTTGCTGGCCACGCAGCTTGACTTCAATATATAAAATTCATTGTACATTATTCAGAAACTCAGAAATGCAAGGCCAGAATGGATCATCAGATAATCTTGTCTGACCTGTGCTATAACTTCGCAGAATTTTACCCAGCTGAGACTTATAATTTGTGCTTGAATAATACATACAGTAACATTTCTCCTACAGATTTTCTTCTCAAGTCTTCTGAGAAACAGCCTCATTAAAGAATTTTATGAACTCCTGAGATAACTGGAAGACCCAAACCACCAAGAGCTGAACACAGAATGGTACCTCACCCTTGGTACTGAATAACTTTGGCTAAGTGAAGGTGAAAATTGTTTTGATATAATTATTCATGTGTGTAGCATTAAGAGGATTATCTCTTTGCTTAGTAAAATGTCATCTGACCTTGTAGTGAGCCAGTGCAGCAGATCATAATGATGAGACAGTAATTTCAAGCAGAATTTAGGCAGAGTTTAACCAGAGGTTTTGTTTGTAGAGTGTGTTACCAGGAGTGTCTGCTGTTTAACCTACGTGTGTATCTTGGCTATCTTTAAAAGTATCACCTCTATTTCATAGAATAATACAATAGTTCTGGTCAGAAGGGACTTTCAAAAGTTATCTAGTCCAACCACTTTTAAATGAGCAGAGACATCTTCAACTAGATCAGGTTGCTCAGAACCCCATCCAACCTGACTGTCTGTGCTTCCAGGCAGGTGGAATCCACCACTTCTTCATGCAACCTGTTCTGGTCTTCCATCATCCTCATTGTAAAAACTTTTTTCTTATATCTAATGTAAACTGATCCTCTTTTAAGTTAAAATCATTATCCCTTGTCATATCACAACACACTCCACTAAAAAGTTTCTGAATATCTTTTTCATAAGCCCTTTTTTAAGTACTGGAAGGTGCTATAAGATTTTCCTGGAGCCTTCTCCAGGCTGAACAACCCCAACTTGCTCAACCTTTCAATACAGGAGAGGTGCTCCCACCCTCTGACCATTTCTGTGGACTTCTTTTGGATCTGGGAACGACTTGCAAATGTACATTTCTATGGAGACAGGTAAGAGGGTATCATTCTTACTGAATCTGAGTGTGTCACCTTGAAAGGTTAGTATCAAACAGGTATAAGGTATAAGACTGATGACTGTTCACTTGCAAGAATATTTGAGAAATGTGAAGAATAGTGAGAATTTAAATTTCACACCATGCCATGGTCAGCAAGTAGGGGCTTGCCATATGCCACAGGAATGTCAGAAGAGGTATTTGTCATTTTCCTACCAATTCTGGGTTTTACATCATAAATCTTTAACTACTCTTGCATGTCTCTACTTTTCTTACTGAGATTCCCAAATGAATCTGTACCACCGTGGTGTATATAAAGAGAAACAGCAAACATACACTGTTCCTTAAAGTTCATTCAAGATGTTATCAGAAACTTCACACAACCATTATGATGCTGATCTTCCCACTTCATTTTCTCTGTCCTTAATTTACTAGTCATGGAATTATTGCTTGCTATGTATATAATTTTTGTTTGTCTATGAAAAACTCTTTGTCTTCCCATAGTTACTGTCAAAAAACTGTCATTTTTTCAAACCTTTATTGTTGGTTTTTTCTTCTCAAACTAGCCATATGAATTTCAAGAACACTGGCAATTTTAGACAAATTAAAAGCTGCAATATTTTTAAACATCATTATATATAAATCTGAAAACATGTAAACTAAGAGAAAATAAAGTTTGGTTTTGCACCAAAATTTTAAAATCTTTTGTATTTTTTATATTTTATATCTACCCATTTGATGGTTAATAAATTGGAACCAAGAAGGAATTTTCTTATCCATATATAAATTAAAATTGTCTATTCTTTCTTTCCCTCAGATTAAAAAAGGAGTATTTTATATGGGAATTGAGCAAGCAGACAAAGAAAAAGTTGTGATCAAATTAATTTCTCTCTTTAAATGATCCAGGGGTATTTTACATGAAATAACAATAGCTAAGTCATATTATAAAACATACCATTTTTCCAGACTGGGTAAAAACTGAAAAATGAAATCTCCTTTCTGTCTTACCAAGTTCACTGAATTAACCCTTTTCCTTAAAGGAAACCACATTATACAGTCGTTTTTAATGTAAAAAATTTAACAGGCAAGCATTTGTGAAGAGTATGCTTGATAAATCTTGTTATGCAACAGAACAACCCTACTGTCTTCTGTACACATTACCTTTTGAGAAAAGTCAGTTATGCATGAGAGTATCCTACAAATTTTGAGATGAAACTAAGCCAGAATCCTGTTCATATTATTCATACATGACTTGTGGTTCACTGAACTGTAACAATGCAAGACATTTCACAAAGACTTTTAATGTTAAACTGGCAGGGCCATTTTGGAAGGCTTTTTTATGCCAGCTCAATCCTTGATCTCTTTTGTGTAGAAATGCCAAGAATATCAACTTTTGTTTATGAGTTCTAATAGACATTCTTTTCCATTTGAGAACAAGTCTGAAAAGAGCATGTACTCTCCAATTCTTTGTCTCTTTTAGCTCTTAGCATGATACTGAAACATCAGAAGTAATTAAACAAAACTATATTGTAAATCCCAAGATAAAAGTGTGACTAATGATTAATTCTCTGGTATTTTGTCAAAACCCATCTCATAATTTCAAAGCCCTAGTCAATATTCACATAACTAATTCTCCCTAAGTAAATTTTTCTTTCCACTAGGAAAATGTTCGTGTGCTATTTAATAAATAATTTCTTAAAGTTTTAAGTATACAGTTTCTCAGTTGTTTTTCTTCACTATTTTGATCAAAACTTTAATTTTCAAAAGTGTGTGAATTTTGAGAGTCACACTAAGGGATTTAATTTTTACATATATACGTATTTCATTCTTACATCAAGAAGGTGAAGAAGACTTATTTTCCGTAAAAGTATAAAAATCTAATGCTACCTTTTATCTGATTTACACTTCAGTTAAAAGACAGGGTCTTTTAAAAAAGAGCTTTCAGAATTATGCTTCTTAAACTATAAGTGCACAAAGAAAATAGATAGAGTAAATGCAATTTTCAAGTCTCCTTTCCTGATATATACTTATTACACATTAGTTATTAAACTATTACCTTGCTGTCTTTCTTTCAAATCCCCAGCTATTCTCACATCTCATTCTGTTGCCCATGTTATCTGCTGCTCTGTACATGTCTTTGAATTCAAACTACAAAACTAAGCTGATAAATTCAACTAATTTATTGAACTACAATGCTTTCATCTAAGCAGGGCTTTTAATAGTCCATATAGTAACAAATTTCACTGGGTATTTTAATGGAAATTTTTTAACTATTGAATTTTTTCCCTCTCTGTTAGTTTTAACTGACTGTATTTGATGATCAAGTTCTGACACACTCTGTTTTTTATTTTTGTGATGTTGATTAGAATTTTCAATCTGAATGAGTTTTCAAAGACACTGAAATTAATCAGCCTTTCAACAACAATTATCAAAAACTATGTTAAACATTTAATTTTTCACACTGCAATATGAAATCAGGAGCATTTCAGTTTATTCCTTTGGCTACATTAACATATTTATTTTGCCTATATTTTGTTACATTAGATAAGCATTTATTTATTTTTTAGAGATAGAAATAAAAATATGCAACAACTTACAGTACTCAGAAACTACTGTGGAAAAAGAAAATTTTATTTTTATTTTTATTTTTTTTTTACCATAAAGATCATTGAAAAGTGGAACAAGTTGGGCAGAGTATTGTGGAGTCTCCATCTGTGGAGATTTTCAAAACAGTCTAACTGGACACATTCCTGAGCAACCTCCTTGTGCAGGGAAGTTTGGCCAAAACAATCTCCAAGGATTTCTTAAAACTTCACCTATTCTATGTGTCTCTGTTATTTTGCACGCCATTCAAGATGTTAAAATATAGTCTTATTGTTCTACTGAGATTGAGACAGAGATGAGACCCCAAAAATAGCAATCTATTTCCAACTTGTTTAGACTTCTATCAAAATTTTATAAGTAAGGAATCATATTTTACGGGACAAGGGAATTTTAAGTTGTCAAGAGTAACAAATGTGACATGAATTGAATTATTGCAATATGATGTTTCCAATGAGTTCATATGAGAAACCTGCGGACTACAAGTTGCTTGAAAAAGAATATGAATGTCTGCATTTAAGAGGAAAAAAAGTCAGTGTAGAATTCTTCTCATTCAGCCTTAGAGACCTTACGTACAGATATATTTGACTGAATTGCCCTCCATAAGTTCCTTTCCTAATTAGGAAAGGAGAGGAATAGACCTTTCTACAGACAAAAAACTGGATTCTGTTTCAGACATTGGCATTAACTTATGTTTTGTCTTTGAAATTCATGGTTTTGATGTTGATTATAAATGAAATCTAGGGTGAAAACTCAGACTTAAACAATAGGCATCTCTCTTCCAAGGCCCAGAGACCTTTCAGAAAGTTGTTATTAGTTTGGCCATATAGCTAATTGTTCCTTTACCACTTTTAATCATTTAGAATTTTTCTATAATGCTGGTCTGAGTTTGCTTTTGATTTATACCACAGAAATTATTACCCTGGTGAGCTATGACACAGGTCACTTTAACTCAGGAATGGCAAATAGAAATAAACAAAACAACATAAACCCCAGAAATACCTAAATTTTTATTAACTTTTAGAGACATGGGGGTACAAAAAAGAGCTGGAACATGTACTATGTGTTACATGTATAGTCAGTCTAGAAGGAATTAGCCTACTTGCAAGTTAATCTATATCTGGAGGCTAGGAATGATCCTGGTATTTAATGCTTTAGGTGGTGCAGAGGTCACCAGATAAGTACATAAATTTTAGGAATGGATGGGTACCTAGAGAGAAGTTATATCTGACTATATTTGGACATCTATCAGGACAACAGATCTGTACAGCTCAGCAACAAACTATCTCTATTTATGGACTTTATAGATACCTTCTGGAAAAAAAAAGTGATTCAGACAAAGATTTAGGTGCATGTTGTGAAGGTACACATCAATGTACTTACATAGCGCTGCTACACAACTTCCAGTGTCTACTGATAGAAATTTTTGTCTATTACAATCCTTTTAATATCTAAGTTTAGGTTTAACAGAAATGATCTTTTAAATTTTAATTAATGGAAATTTCTAAACTATGTGTTCTTCTTCAAAACTCATGTCCATTTACTGTGACTGGTTGCCATTTATCCCATTTGTCACAGTTCTCTGAAATATGTAAATATTTAATTATACAGACAGATGTCTATAGGTACTTATAGAAATTTTAGGACATTTAATTTCTATTGAATTCATTGAGAATTAAGTATTTTGAAAAGGATGACAAACATCCCCCTAAACCTTGGTAAGAATAATAGAATTAATTAATGAACAGCATTGTTGATCTTTAGCTAGACAACATCCTGCTGCAAAAAGTTATCAAATTCTTCACAAATATCCACAGAAATAAGACCTGAATATGAACTGCATCCCACTCCAGAGAGAAACATCTTCAAAGGAACTCCTTATTTCTAAATCCAATTCCAGTCCTGAAACCAATATTAAGTATATGCATGGAGAGAAACCTGGGAATAGCCTAGAAGAGAATTATGACTGTCATAAAATTTCAGGACTTCAAGATCTATGTAAATATAAAATACAAAAGAATTTTAATTCTTCACTTTTCTTCCTTAAAAACTCAAAGAATTCAGAGTAAAAAATTTATCCCTAGTGCTAAGTAATTTGGGGACAATTTCACAGGACCAGTCTTGCAGCATTTATATAAGCAACAGCTTCTCTTCCTTCACGGATGTTCGTTCAGTTATACTTTTCTGTCTTTTGCAAACATGATCTTCTAATGCTATTTCATTTGTAATTATTATTATTAGTGGTAGTATCAGCAGTATTAGTGTCAGGAATGCAGGTTTCATCATGAAGTTAATTGAAACAAAACTCTAGCTCCAAATAACTCAAAGCTTTGTTGAAACCCACATCCAAACTCGCAGTTACACTTTGTGTGTGCTTTTTATCTGAAAATAGTGGCATAATTCACCTCCACTTTTTACCTTTTCCATGAAAAATAATAAGTATATGATGAGACAGAACAAATACTTTTTTTTTTTTTTCCCCTGTAGCACCTGTTAAACCCATATATAAACTGTGGAACTTCAAGAATTTCAGAAATTATCCTGGGGCTCTTTATCACCTCTTGTTTCCATTGAATGATCTAAAAATTGATTATACTATCTAGAGTATGTTTATGCTTATCCTCATTTCTAATGAGAATTTCAAGTAGTAAACACCTTATAAATATCAATATTGGACATTTATGTTTAAAGTTAACACAGAATAACACTCTTTTACAGAGAAACTTTTTAAAATTTATTCTCAATTTCAAACTCAGGTTTTCTTGAAAGAAAACTGCAGTTTTGTATTTTTTCCACATTTTTTTTCTTAAGCTTTTAAGTCTGTAACACCATACAAGAGAAAAGATGGGATTTTATTGACACCAAAATATGTCTCCCAATGCAAAAGGCATAATCCGTTCCCCAATAAGAGGAAAATATATGGTAATGATGCCATGTTTATAACCACCTCCTGTTTTATAATTCATTTCCTCAAAAATGGGCACAGAAGTGTTTGAGAGATTAGGTACAAAATATATTATGTTTCTTATGAAATCTGTTCAGTTTTATAGGTATGAAAAGAGACATCAGAGATAAGTAATGCCAGGACTGAACAGTTTTGCAAATGCTGCATATAAGATACAATAACAATATTCTATTTATGTCCAAATGCAACTTCTTTGTTAAAGCTCTAGACTCCAACTCAATATGACACTATATGATAAGAAACATGGATAGAGGCAAGCAAAATTAGTCTTTTGGTGGTTCCAAACCAGCCTTTCCTTTTTTTTTAACCTCCAAAGACTATAAATCATTTCAACTGCTAACAAATCACCAGAAAGAAAACCAGAAACATGCCACCTGTCTTAAGGCATTCCTAAATTAGGAATTAAACTTTAGAGTAGAAAGTTACATTCCTTGTATAGTCAAGAGGGAGGTAGAATCCTCCAGTTAATGATTAAACCTACAAAAAAATCTCAGTCATAATTTAAAATGCTAGACTTAGAATCAAAGATTATGTTTAATGCTCTTAAAGTAGGAATTTATATTAGTAGGCTGGTAGTAAAAAAAACTGTTCCTCAAAGAGTTTCTTTTTAGTAGCTAAGGGTGAAATCCAAAGGGCTAACGAGGCTTCTATATAACTCAGCCGAGATCTGAAATACAAACTGAGCAATGGAGTGAGCAGTCAGCTAGTGGCTCAGAAGTCTGCAACCTCTTGTCACCACAGAATCTACTTAGAGCATTACACTTATAAACTTGTCAAAATCCTGAGATACCTGAATATGTAAGCATGTGCATGTGCATGTGAACTTGCATAAGTAGAATTGTATGTACCTTATTCAACACTGAATAGGATTTCCTGAATTAGGAAAAAACCAAAAAAACATTTTGTAGCTCAGTCATGAGTGGACTCTTATGAGGGCACATTTCCACTCTGCCACTTCTTATTGGACAACCGAGTTTCCTGTACAGAATACTCCCTGCTAGCTCACAGGGTCTCTTTACAAAAGAGATCTGAGGTTGTATTTTCCCGACATCATATCATAGGATCCAAATCTTTTCCATGCTCCTCCAATAGTACCATTCTAGTCACATGACAGTGCAGTAATGCAGAGAGATGTCACTGCATTATTCGAGATGATACAAGTCTGTGTATTCTACTTGGCTTTGATTTTTAACTTGAATATTTCGCTGTAGTCTTGACAAGCAGATAGTGACTCAGGTTCTAGAATTTATCTGGGCAACAGTGGATTAGAACTGCTTGTCTGTATTGCACTGCATGATGGAGAAAGGCACAGACGTGCAATTTGTGAAGGTGGTTTAATTCTCAAAGCCCTGGAACTTAATTTAGCTTTCTTTTTTAGAATCTGGCTTGTATTATTTAGCAAGATGAACAATTAGCAACCTTCTATCTTTTAGTACACAGATCATGAAAAGAAATAATGCAATCTTACTGGGACAAGCCATACAAGACAGACAGTATGAAATTAGAAATAATCCCTTAGAAATTAAAGGATATCAGAATAAAATCAGACAGACTAGTACTGCGTTGGATAGCATGCTGTATGCTATCTAATATTGAGTACTTAGAGACAGTGTGTGGTTGAGATAGACACACAAAGTAGTCTGAATAATGTCTTTTTCTCCTATTATTTTTTGGTGACCAAGCAGAAAATACATAATATTTATAGATTATAAAAGTCCAGCAATTTAAATAGTAAGCATTTTTTTTTCATGTTAATAAAATATCACCTGGTATTAAACTGATATTTAATTAACACAAAACATAAATGTAAAGTTATAATTTAAAAAAAAAACAAAACAACTAAGAATATTTTAAAAATCGTGTGATGTGTTGCCAATTTTACATGCAGATTGAAACAAGCCTTCACAGACTTCATTTGCCGCTCTCTAATCAGATAGATATTTTCCTGTTGTTTTAACAATATATTTAATGAAAAAGAAAAGCAAAACATCCCCATGTAAATAACTGAAGTACTGTGTGAGAAGCAAGAGTGTTGCTGATCACATATCACTGTGCCCAATTCTGTTTAAATACACTGAGGAAGAAAAAGCTACTACTTACGAAAAGAATTTGCTACCTATTACTGCTGATGTAAAGTTCCTCCAGATGATTTTTTTTTTTTTTGAAGTGCATCATTATTTGCTTTGTGGTAGGATAAGGGTGTTTTAAATTTTGTTTTGAAAGATGAGTATGAGAAGATAATACCTCTTCCTTTAAAATTTACCCTTACTTGAGCAAGCTCTCAAGTGACATCTTGTAGTTGTTGTATTTCCTATTTTGGAAAAGGAACATCTTTAAGGGCTGAATTGTCTGAATTCTTTGTTTGAAACAATGCCAAAAGACTCTTCAGTAGAGATTTAAATATATATATATATATATTTATACCAACCAGAACCAGTATTGAAATACCTTAAGCAGGATATCTAAAGACTTCTGCTGACAATATAGGTTTTTTTCTGTGGCAGTATGTGAAGCTTACTGTTGGTCTGTAGGTCCTTTTTTTTTTTTTGGAAATGATCCTGTGCCTATTTAAAATCTGTTTTCAGGTTAAAAGTTTAAGTAATTTCATCCATTTGATTAAGGAAATTAGGACACTGTGGAAATTGCTCTCCTGAATAATTGTTACCTGACCTCATACAAAAACTCTGGTCTCAAGTATTTTGTTATCCAACCTTGGTCACACTCAAAATGCCTAGATGTGCTTCAGGAGATAAACTTCTGAAGGCAGTGCAGCATTTTTACTTTGTTTTTTATCTAAGAAACAAGCTACCCAATGTCTTAATTGCTTAAAATAAACAGTAATTCTTTGCCTAAAATAACCCCAAGAACCCAATAGATCCAGCACTGTAGAACAGTCTTGCAAGTTCCAGCATTTTCCCTATGATCACTTGACATATTTTGCTGTAGATAAATCCTCCCTCACATCTTGGGAAAATAGAAAAAGAGGAAATGTTCAGATACAAGTGTAACAAAGCACCTAGATACTACTTGCTTTTATTCTACATCTTTACTAAGAAAGAAGTTAAAATGACAGCCATTTCAAAAGGGCAGAACACAGGCAAGCACAGATTTGATTTTGAAAGGATGTCCCTCCTGTCTGAAAGTCTGGGACTAATACCATGTATTGGGAACTTAAATATCATGCTGTTTATAAGAAGAAAGAATCAAAGCACATAGCTTATCTTAATGGAATTTAGCTGCTATTAAAAAGGATGTTTTCAACAGACAGTAGCTTCTGTTCCTTTAAAAATCTGCACAGTTTCTTAAAAATCTACGAACCAGCAACCATAGAAATTTATAGCTTTTTCTCCCACAATAAGCCAGTCTTTTTTTCATCTGTTTGTTCTGTGGAAATTTAAATGAAAATAACCTTCTTCCTTATTATCTTCATCTCATTATTTTTAATAAAGAGTATTAGATACGTCTCAAAGATTCATTTTGAATGGCACCAACAACTACCTCACCATATAACGGATCTGAAATGATTAAGCAAAGCTGTGAACACACATGATTATTTATTTCCTTTGTTTTAACTTACTGTATTTTTCATGAAAATAATATATTTTTTATATTTCTTTCTAAATTGATTAGAAAATGTTTATTCTACATTGTTATCTGAAGTCAAGAGATCAAAAATTTTAATCTATTAAACATTTACTTTAAAAATATTTTTCTTAAATAATTCTCCAATTTTCCTATGAGTTAAAGTGTAGCAATTTGTCTTCTTTTTAATTCTTTTCTTTATCACAACTCAAATTGAGGTGCGTTCCTGACTGAAATTCCCTAGAATCTCTTATTCAGAATGACAGAACTTCATTGAAATCCACAAAAAAACCCACTTGGGATTTCAGGAATATATAAAAACTGGATTGATTACCTGATTATCTCTTGTGGGTATAAATCTCTTTTTACTTGCAATCAAGTAGGATCTCAAAAACCAAGAGAATCTCGTAGAATTCTTTGAAAAACTTGAGTTAGTTTTTCTCTTTGCTATACCGCTACTCATCTTCAGGTAAGTAACAGGCTTTCCAGTGCTGTGGACTCTTTGATTCTATTATTTAAATGTGGGATGATTTCCTGATGGTATATAATCAATTAAATAGTTCCTGTCCAACCTCAAGCAGGACAGTGGGGAGAGGAAGCTGCCCTTTTGTGAGAAAAGACTGTGAGTGCACGAAGCTCTGGCTAGGAACAGGTGTTGAGCAGGCTGAGAGAGAATGGGTTGGGATTAGAGATCAGATCAATGTGGGCATTGTCATTGTAGAGGTCTTCCAACAAAGTTGCATTATATTTGCAGGATCTGCTCCTCATGGTAGACCTTAATCATCCTAATATCCACTGGGAGGGAAGCATCATAGAGCAGAATCAACCAAGATAGTTTCATGGAGTGCATTGATAACAACTTCCTGACAGAGGCAAATTGAAGAAGAAAAACGGGGAGATTCTTTTCTGGAATTCCAGATAAGGAATAAGTCCAGCTCTTAAGTGAATGGCCCTTCCAGGGATAGAGCCCACAACGTTGGCATTATTAGCACCGTGGTCTAAGCAACTTCTACCCCTGTATTCTGTACTTGTGAAAAAAAATGGGAGTCCTGGGTCTAGTTCTGTGCTCTGAAGCGTCTTACCACTCTCGTCATAAAAAAATTATCCCCATCAAGAAAGAGCAAATTCTTTTTTAGAAAAAGTAGTGTCTAATACAGAACAAAACTCCAAACTTGTTTGTATAGTCAATATTTTTTTTTTATTCCACTTTGACCCTCAGTCCTTTACCAAGAGCTTCATGAGCAACGTAACCAAGAGCAACTATATTGATTCTGGTTTTGCTTTTTGTTATCAAATTTCATCTTTCCAGAACTTTATGAAACATTATATCTGTAGTATCTATTCTAAGAATAACTATTTGATTTTAATAGCAAAATTGCTGAGAGAGCAGGTAATATGAAAATCCACTTATTTCCACTCACTGAGCTATTTTTAAAAATTCAGCACAAGGTAAGTATTTCATTATAGTAAATTCAGATTCAATGACAATTTCAAATGTAGTATTTTTAATAAGAGAGACCTCAACTTATATACAACATGAAATAAACACTGTAGAAATAATCAAAGAACATTGTAAAATGATCTTCATACCCATTGACAAGTAAATCTCTGATCTGTAAACCTCATAAAATCTTTTTGTTTCAATATTGTTAGCAATTTCCTATCAGCATAACAGCACAATAAGCAATCTTGGGAACCCTTTTGCAAATATTTATGAGTGATCATGTTAGTTTTGTCCATGGATAAATTCACTTGACTTTCTGTTTACCTGTTCACAAAGATGCCTCTTGGCTGGAAGAAACATAATGTCACCTTAATTATGTTCTTGCTTTGGTAGCATAAATTATTTATGCTTTAACATATTTATATTTAGCCTTCTCTAACTTACATTTCTGACCTCCAGTGTGTGAGCTCTGTGAGGAAGCACAGTGTTAAGGTGTATGACCTAGCAATGTTTACTGGTTTTTTACCTTGTCATACCTCTTTGTAACATAGATCATTGAGACTGAGCAGCTATGCTAGCTAGCTCATGAAGTTGTAAAGGTGAAACTGTTCTTTGTTGCTTAAAGTGGATTAAGATTTTATGCTTATCAAGAAGGTCATTCCAGCTGCTACACCTACTTCATAAGTGTACAGCTCTAGGGATTGCCAGTGGGCAAAATGTAGATTGTCAAAGCTAGATCATTAAATCAAAAATTTTCATCATGGGACTGAATGTCTTAGGAGTACTAACAGTTATAACACACTTCTTCCCCTTAGCTGTAGGAACTGGGAGCAGCCAGTACTTGAAGGAATTACAAGACTGGATTTGAAACTGATGATCCAGCACCTGAAAAAAAACATTTCTTCTTCTGTGCCATTTTCCCAGAGTCAGTATTAACAGCATCAGCCTCTCAACTGTAGCTCTTGAGTTAGGAATCAGAAAGTTACTGAACTCAAATGCTTCTGGAACCATGGAAAAGATCACTGCCAGGAGCAAATCTAGCAGATCCAAAATGAAGTTGAGTAATTTGTTTAGAGCACCTGTAAATTAATTTTGACTAATCTGAGAGCATACAAAACAAACTATTCAGTTGAAAGTGTAGATTGCTTTGTATAAAAATATTATTTATAATCACTCTGCAAATGGATTAGGGAGATGGGAATAACTCTAAAAAAATCCAAACCCCTAAACTACATTCATATTCCCATTTGATATCTCTGCAATGTGTATTGTGTTTAATAATAGTAAATGTACAAACACTGGTTTGTACTAACCCAGTCATATTCTGATTCCCAACATGAGTTGGAAAATTGGTGATTTAAACATTTTTCAGGACAACAGTTGAAATTAGTGAACTAGGCTCAAGCTCCTCATTATGCATGATAATTTCAGGCCAATCTTACTCAGAGTTCCTAAACAATACTTATGGAAGTTTAGGAGACGTACACCCACTAGCTAGTAAGATTGTTTTGACTGTCACATCTAATCAGGACTTTCCTGGAAACAGTTTCAACTTCTAACATTCTTGACACTCCAAATTAAAATGATTATGAAATTTGAACGAATTTTACTGTAGAATCCATTTCTAATCTTTTAAAAGAGACATTGTTTGGATAAACTTATAAAATTATTCTGTCTTCCATCTGTCAAAGGAGAAGTGAAGAGCAAATGAGAAGGAAAGGTGGAAAAAAGGTATGCATATATAGCATTTTCCCCAAGATGATGCCTAAGTGGGACATAATGAAATGACATTTAGCTTGAACCTTTTGAAGAATCAAGCAATCTTCTTAAATTGAACACAGATGTAGACCTGGTTTTCTCTCTTTATCCCAAAAGATCCCCAAACAAATGAAAAATAAGACTTCTTATAACATCACACTCCCAAGTCATAACAAGGAGTTCTGGATTTAAGGTGGAGGAGAGCAATGTCTAAAGTTATTTTATTACAGGAGTAAGATTCATAGCTATGGGCCATTTCTGAGACGATGCCTCCCACGCTTCTGAGTCACACTGTTGCATTGACATTTGCATTATTTCTCAAAGAATACTTCTATGACAGGAATAACAGAGCTATTTCTGTTGATTAGAACAAATTTGAGTAACTAAAGGGCAAAAATGAGATTCTACAAATCTTGGAGATTGCACTTACGAGAATCATTAAAAAAAATTCTAATTTTTTTTTTTTTGGTGGATGCATGCTAAGTTTCACATATATAGAATGTTAAAAGCAAGTTATTTTTTCATTACAGAGTTAATAACACATCAGATATTATATCTGAAAAGTGAGAAGCAAAATTATTTCCCTGATCAGGTGATTATCATTCTGATTACTCACTGATGGTTGAAAATTCAGAAGATGAAGACCTCTAAGAGCAAGAATAAAAATATATTCTAACTAGAGATGAGAATTCATAATAATAACCTTGGATAATTTCATTCTGGTGTAATTTCTTCAGACTTTCAGTTCTTGAGGATAGTTCATGAGTACACTACTCATTGTTGAATTATTCATATATAGTCACAAATTGTAGAGGCTCTGGAGGTGATAAACTGTTCTCTATGAGGCTCTGCTCCTGTCAGAACGTATGCAACATATGGAAACTAAACCGAGTGATATTTTGGCTCTCTGACAGGTCCAGGCGGATATAGTGTTGTAAAAACATGATATATTCACTCA
The DNA here is from genome assembly GCA_020086605.1 of Lanius collurio. Lineage (NCBI taxonomy): Eukaryota > Metazoa > Chordata > Aves > Passeriformes > Laniidae > Lanius > Lanius collurio. The sequence goes on along the minus strand of JACBWW010000006.1, from coordinate 122,030 downwards.
ATCAGGGCTCTCACAAAAAAATGGTGATCTAATTTTGTAAGTACAGCCAGCAGTACTGCTTATATTTTATATATGGTATCATACATAACCATAATCTAGAGCACTTCCTTTTACCATTTCTTGATTCAGTGCAAATGTTTTATTGGGATTTGCTCTTCTACTGACCATACTCTAACAATCACACTTGATGAAAATATTGAACATTCAAACTGTGCATCTACATCTTAGATCATTGAGAAGAAATTTAATAGCAATTTCCTACTTCAACATGACAATTGTTTGGAAGTGACTGACCTTTACCCTTGGTTCTTCTATATGTAACCTAACAGCAAAAGACTTAGCAGGACAGTTATGAGTATGCATAACACTAAATGTAATCTAAAGATATTTCAAAGGGAGATATAAAGATGCAATTCATCCTATCAATTCTGTTCTGGAGGAGACAAGATGTACATGAATGTCTTCTCCCAAGTCACTGGCCTTACAGGACACAATCCATATGTTGGTTATACAGTGTTTATGCAGTGCAGATGCACACAGAAGCCTGTATGCTATAACCATGTGATGTTACTTGGTGTACTCCTCATCTATACCCAGGTTAGCTCTCAGTAAGAGGTTTTCCAGTTGTACCTGCTTAAGATGGTCAGCAATGTAATGCTGGCCAACAGTGACTACAACAGCCAGCTCCTGAGAGAAGGTCATATTTCCCTGCCAAGATAGATTGTGAATTTTGTCTGCTTACCTGAGGAAAGTGTTAAAGACATTTGCATTATAATATATTGTAATAAAATATGTTGCTGCAAAAACAGATGGTGCTGCCCTTATAAGTCACTTAACCCTTGTGCAATAAACTGTCTTAGAAGGTACACTGCTGAGGTGTCTTCCCCTGAACAAGGCAGTGTGGGAACAGAGCTATACGAATAGGGCTAGGAGGCAGGAACACAGCCAGAAATGTGTGCATCACTGGCTCCTTTACAGGATGAAAAATCTCATAACCTGATGACTCTTCAAAAAGTCCCTGAGTCTGCTGCCCATCTGTTTTTCATGTGTGCACTTAATGTTGAGGGAATTGTCCTATTCGTTCTTACAACTGCTTCTGCGTTTATATTCAGGCTCTTTTGAAACACATATTACTCAGTAAAGGCAGAATCTAAACAGCATTTTCAGTCTGCTGCAAGGGAAGACCACTGGTGGTCAGAGCCTGACCAATCATTTCTTCAAAGACCACTGATAGCTACACAAATTTTTGGGTCTGTGTGTCCAGGTTAAAAATAGCAGCCAGCTGCCACTGTGCACCAAATCTGACAGAACAGCCTTATCACACAGGACACTGTGCATTGAACAGGCTTGAGCTCATTGTGCATAGCGGCACAAAACTACCTTACTTTCTTCCAAGGGGAAGTCAGAACTTCAGGCAGAGTTATTTGCTAACTTTAATGATGTAACTGTGTAGCTCGGTGATAATATATTGTCTTTGCTAGAAATAGACCATAAGCTCTGTACTGAGTTTGCCTGGCTTGAGGGCTGAGGCTTGTCAGGTCTGCTCTGTCTGAAGTTGTCTTGATCTGCCTGCAGTTTTGTTTCACTCGGTTGTCTGTAACAACAATTTCTTTTATAGACCAGGTATTTATGTCTAACTTATTTTACTTTCGTTGTTGTTGTAAGGTAAAAGCAATTTTATATATATAGGAGTTAGTAGTTCTTCTGTGTATAATGAGAGCAGAGAAATAGAGGTCTGGTACAATAATAGTCTTGAGAGCTGGGAACTGGGGATGTATCAGAGAGAAGCACAGCAATGGGACTTTAAAGGATAGGGCACCGGGTAGCACTGGAGACTCCACAAATATGAACAACTTTGTGATGGACATTTAAAGAACTACAGACCTGGAGTGAAACTGATCTTGTCAACAGAAAGAAAATAAATGCATACTTATATTATATATATGAAGGGCAACATATATAGGAATTCAGAGCAATTTTAATACAACATGAAACTGTAAGTTCATGAAGAAACAGAAAAAGCATAAAAGTGTGTCAATAAACACATAAAAAGGACCACAAATGGTTCCTAGAGTGAGGAAGAAGCCATTAACATGAACATCTCTTTCCTCACAGCAAAGGACTCCAGCTACAGATGACTCACCAGAGCATCCTCAGCACAGCTGCTGTTACAGAACCACCAAGCAACAGGAAAAGGGAGAACCTGACACCAGGAAAAGGAGTAAAGGAGTGTGTACACAACAATTGCAACTACATTGCAATTAATTTTTTCTTCTCTGTAATAATCATATCTAGACTAATAATGATTTTTGAGTTGCTCTGATAAGATTTAGGTGACATAAACAACATTATTTGCAATGGGTTTCTTTTTTTTTTTTTTGTCCATTCACAAGATATTGAACATAACAAGAAGACATAAGAAAAAAGTCTGTTCAGATTGACTACTATCTACCTCAGAGTGACCAAATTATTCAATAAATTCCAGTGAATTAAGTAATAATAATGTTATTAACCTTTAACAGAGGTGATATTACTCCTTGAATAATAGAAAGATAGATAAAGCTGTGTTAGTAATTACCACAGTATATTTCCCATGAAATAAAATTTAATAAAACATGGGCCCTGATTCTACCCATAGTGTTTTATAATAATTAAATTGCCACCACACTTACTGCTTTTAATGATGTTTTATGAACTTTAATATGTATGTAGAAATTGAATATTTTCTTCTCTCAAGGATTAAAAGCAAAATAAGTTGTTTTTCTGTTTTAAGTCTTACAGTGTACTTAATGAAGGTTGGAATCAAAGAGATTTGCTAAAAATACATTACCTAAATAAAAAATCCCCAAACTTTGTACTATACATAGAATCTTGTGTGCTTTAAATATTTCTTTTTTACATAATGAAGTACATGTACAGAATGTGGAAACCTTGTGCTGAAACAAGTATTACATGTGCCCATAAATTAATGTGTCCCCTTAGGAAAATGAAATTTCACAATGTAATTACCCCATTTCTTCACTGAAGACATAAAGGAATTTATAGAACTAATTACCCTGATAATAGAGAGGGATTTTTCTTCTCCTCTTTCATTGCTATCCCACCTAGAAGCATGATATAGGAAGATGTAATTCATTGAACTCCTCAGTGGCTCTGCTATTATATATTTATTAGAAGAAACTGAAGCATTTTAATAGTTTTTTGTTGAATTTATTCATAAATATTCCCATATAGCAATAAATACAACATTCCAATATAGTACTGGAGATGTTGAAACAAACTTTTCCTGCCTCAAGTTTTCTTCTGCTAATTTTTCAGGTAAAAGTGCTATTAAATGAAAAAAACAACTTGGCTTAAATTACTGTTTTTTCAAGTCTTCTCTTCCACGACTGTTTGTAACACAGTGTATGAAGTACCACATTAATCCTATTCTTTAGCTTAGGAAAGCTTTTGCTGAAAAATTTTATAGTTATCCTAAGAAATATCCTTAAAAGTAGAAACTATATGCAAATAGTTAAATGTTGATTTTTTAAATAATAATAATTAGAGAACATCTTTCCTTTCATGAGCTCAAAACTCTTTGCAAATTGGAACTGTTAATGGTTTAGAGGCAATGTTTGCTCTTTAAGACAGTACATATGGGATGGCTAACTAGACAAGAAAGACAACCTAATACCTAAGGAATGCCATTTCCAAGAAACCTTGTCAACCAAAATAGATAAATGAACAAACAAAATTAAAAAAAAAAAAATAATAAAGAAAGGAATTAAATAAAGTTATTGAAATGCTATCAGTTCTCTGAAAGGTTCCCAAGCCAATATTTGGAGTGGGGAGGGGTGTGAGTATTGGGGGGTGTGTGAGAGACTTTTAATTTTGTTTTTTTTAAAAACACAGTTTATAAAACACAACAAAAATACAAAAGTTAGTAAAGAATCCCATACAGAATCATTTTGGTTGGAAATTACCTTTAAGATCACTGAGTCCAACCATAAAACTATAGTCCACTACTAAACCCTGTCCTTAAGCACAAAACCTGCACATATTTTAAATATCTCCAGGCCTGATGACTCAGACACTTTCCTTGACAGCCTGTGTTAATGTTTGATAGCTTTTCCAGGGAAGAAATGTTTTCTAATATCCAATCTATATCTCCCCTAGCACAACTTCTGTTCACAAACAACAGGTCCAGTGAAATGCCTTGCATGGTTGTCTCCCTCACCAGCTATCTCAGGAAGTAACCTTCCACACATTGGGACACCTCCCAGAGTCCTCCCTCTCCACTGTACTGTTTTTATAGCATAAATCTGGTAAATTGAAGCCCTCTGTGGGGAAAAGGCCAGACCTTTGTGAGATGGCTTACAAAATATTATTTTACATTTTATAACTATAAATTATGTAATCTTTTGCCTTTTCATCTGGGTTGGGTGATCTATAGAAGACTCCTTGTTGGCTTTTCCCCAATTCTGACACATCAAGACTCAACCTTATCATCACCACCATCATTCAAAACACTCCATAACATGCACAATTACCCCACCACCTCTCCTTCCTTGCCTATCCCTTCTGAAAATTTTCTAGCCATTCATTGTGGCACTCCAGTTGAAGAAGTCATTCCACCACATTTCCATGATTGCAACTATATTTCTGCACCATTTAAAAATTTTATTTATTTCTAAAAATGGCAAATCTACAGCAATCAAAAGAGTTAGACTTCAAAGACATTTAACTTCCCCTACTCTTACTGAATTGTAAGGACTAGTTATTATATCAAAGTGCAGGCAGTCATAAAAGAAATGTCAGGGAGGACTGGTTTTCCTGAATCTCAGTGCTTTAAAATTCAGTGGTTAGAGCTGTGCTAGTCATCTTGGGTCTGCGTTATCGTCAATGAAAAGAAGCAGGCATCTCCAGAGAGAGATTAACATCACCCTGTGGAAGGCAAGCAAATTAGATCAAAGTAGTCACCCTCTGGAAGTGCATATTTATCTTCAACAACCATAAATGAAGCCTGAGGTGAACTGCTCAGACTTAGATGTCTAACACATAAATGTTAGGTGAAATGAACCTCTAAAATTTACCAATGAAAGCTCTATATAATATTAACTCCATGTCTTTCTCAGCTTTTCTTATTCAGCACACAGCACAAGTCTCATGCAAGAATGTGTGAACTTGAGACCTCTAGAACAACAGCTGAAAAAGTTTTGCAGCCAGAGATGAAGTCACATGCTGTACAGGGCATTGACAATGTTCTGAGGCATTAATTCCCACAACAGGGAGCTTGAGTGAAAATGTCCAGATAATCCTGAGAAGCAGTTCCCAAAGGAAGAAGCAAAGACTCAAAATAAAAATAAGATGTTTTACCAATCTCCCCAGAAGAAAAGTCTTTTTTTTGACCTAGAATTTGGTGTTAAAATTAAGGTTTGACTAATAGTGTAGGAAACTTCTGAGATCAGAAGACCAGGTAGAAGCCGAAATTTTCAACATTTAAAAGGGAAGCAAACAAGAAGCACGAAATAAAAAAGGCAGACTGACCAAAACTAAACATTTCTTCTCATTTCCTACAAATACATCCAGAAAGAGTGAAAATATGGTACAGAAAGAAAGCTGGTCACTAAGATCGCTTTAACTGCCTGGCACAGAAAGAGTTAAAATTTTTAAATTTACATTTAGGAAAGCCACAGAGGAATGTTATTTTAGACTTAACACTGAGTCTCATCATTGAACTTGTGATTAAATGTGTTTGCTGATATCATATTGAGGGTGTTGGTAAAGGCAACTTTTTCAAAAAGATGATCTACATCTCTCAAGCAATGCTCAAGCAACTGAAAAAAAATATAAAAAATTAGACAAACAAACATACAAACAAAACAACACCAATAAAAAAGAAACTAAGAAAATAATCCAAACTAATAAATATTTATAAAATTTCCTGGGAATATTTCTGACCTATAAGAGAATAGAAATGGAAAATAGAATGAAACAAGAAAAAAAAAAAAAAAAAAAAAAAAAGAAAGAAAGAAAGAAAAAAAAAGATACTTAGATACTTTAGGAACATATTCCTTCATTTTTTATAATGAAAACACTCATGTTTTTATATAGTAAAGGATGTGTTTATATAAGTACTGAATCTCTGACAACAATCCAAAACAATTAACATTTATATCAATCACAAATTATATTTTAATTTGTTCAGATATTTGACATCTCTCAAATTTCCTTGAGTATGACTTCCCTTGAAAAATACATTTTGATGGAAGAAAAAAACTTTGGAAATTTCTAAAAGCTTTTGAGTTACAGAGATGGTGTGTTCATGTAAAATGAGCAAAAATCTTTGAGCTTCTTTGGGCAGGGAGAAAAATGTTTGCTTTGTGCTGTGAGAGAAGTAAAACAAATATTACAAATTAAATGGGAAACAAGAGTCTTTTTCTAAACTCCAAAAGGCAACAGAATTTGAGACTATGGTTTTCCATAGTAAAAATGTTTACAAAGGAAATTTTCAAAATAAGGAAAAGTTGTTCTTAAAAATCTATAGAGGCAGAAAATATCAATAAGATCAGAGACAAGTAAAAAATGCTGTTTATGGACAGGAACTAATTTTAGTGGTTTTAGAGTACTCATTCAGAACATTGAAAGGAAAAAAAATGGGTGGTAGTGATATTTTTAAATTACAGAATAAAGGAAATCTTGCTTTATTTAAGAATAAATTATCATAGACGTAAGAAATTGCAAACCCAGATTTAGCTGACTTTGTCCCTCTGAAAGTTTAAAATTTTCAGACAGTATTTTATAGCAGCTACTTTGATGCAAATCAAATTCTAATCCCCTAAAATCCCCAAATGAAAAAGAAATAAAAATATTTGTTGCATAAATTGTTGACTTTCAGTAGTTTGTCCAGCTTTATTATTTAATAGATGTGGCCTTTACAACTGCTCTAATATTATATCTAAATTAACTTCTATTTCTAAATTTTGTGCCTCTTGGCCTTCATTTATACAATCCATAGTATTTAGAACACTTGGTGGAAGGATGTAATTCTACTTTATCTGTATTCTATCTCACACCAAATCTAATTAAAAGAAAATCTTGTTCTCATTTGCCTCTCTTAATTCCTTCACCCTCCCACCATCTCCATTACTGACTTTATGACTGAACGCTCTAATTTAAATTATATTCATCATCTGCTTTTTGCACCAGTATAGGCACAATTTATTTCATATGTTGTTTTTATCTTGCATTACTTGATTCTCTTGTGTCTGTTGGGAATAGAATGTACTTTCTCAAAATCACTTGTGTCATAATGGTTGGAGAGAAACCTGCTGGACATGATGACTTAATTCATAGGTGCTAAAGAATTGTTTTTCTGAGAAGAATAACTTTCCAAATTTTTGTGGAACAGTCATTGATGTAAACTTCCACTCACTATTTGACATAATGATCATTTGTGTATTATTGTGTGAGTACAACCAATCATGATCAGTTGTGTGAAAAACTCATAGTAAACAGTAGTCATAGTAAATATAGATTAGAGATGTAGTCAAACTCTTTGAGAGATTTTGTTCAGAAAATTCTCCTTTAGTCTTACTTGGATACTACAGTGGAAGATTCAATGTATCAGCAGACAGAGGAATATATAGACTGAAAAAAATTAGATTTTAATTTTTATAGTGTGGGATAGAAAGTCATGTCTTGGGAGCAGGAGTCAAACATGCTGATATGTGAAGTAAAAGGAAAAGGAAACTAGTGGAAGGAGAATGAAAACTATAAAGTGTTAAAGAATATCTGCCTGTGGCAGACTTGAGGAAACAAATAAATGACAGGCAACTGGGACTGAAACAGAAATTTTAAGGGAGTCAAGATGGGGCACAGTAGGCAAAAAAAAACCCAAAAAAATAAGACAGAAGAGCACATGTAAGCTGAAAATAAGTAAAGAGCAAGATAAAGAGCAATGCACAGAAAAATGTGAAGAAATGCAGGTATGTAGAGACCAGAGAAGCATACGAGAGATCATGGAATGTAACAAAGATGAGCTGGTATCCCAATAAATCTGGCAGGAAAAAGCAGAGGCGGAAGGAACTATAAGATATTTACATTATATTGTCTTCATAGGGCAGATTATATTAAAAAATATAATTTCAATAGGGAATTGCATTGCTTTCAAGATGCTGCTACCATAAAGCCCTAGAAAGAAATTATAAAAATTCATTGAAGTAAAATTCCAGGGATAATGGAGCAACAGTTTTCAACACAAAAAAATATCCTGCAGAAAAATGTAAATCTAGGTCTACCAACTAAGAACTTATTAATGTGTATTTTACTTCCTTTAAGAGAGATTATTTTTAAACTGTCTTAATGAGTTGTTAAAGCTATTATTATTATTATTATCATTATTATTATTATTACTTTACCTTAGATAGAAGTTCATAGCTTTTTATTTGACTTATTTCCCGCCCTCAATCTCTATGGACTGTTAATGGAAATAACTTCTACTTAAATCATGCAATATTTTTCACAACAAATTGTTCTCTTGCTATTACATAAATGACAGTCTGTGCTGATGCAGTTGTATAAAACAGATACAATGGAAAAATTGAATACTTTCATAATTATCCAGGCAGATTTTATCTCCTTTGGTTTACTCTGGAGAGCAGCCAACAATCTTCTAACTTGCAGTAGTATAAGAAGCAGAGAGGTGTATCTTGGATAGTACTCTTTGGAGACAAGCAGCCTTGAGGTAACAGTGAAATACTGGGGAACTTGCTGAGACTGTAAGACTATATGGTAGGAAGGAAGATTAAAGGAAATTTACTCCTGTTCCTAGTATTCAGAAAAACAGTATTCAGCAAAACACCTTCTGAAGGTATAGTTTTCCATTTGACTTCTGTATTCACAGAATCACACAATGGATAAGGATGGGAAGACCTGTGGTGGCCGATCTGGTCCAATCTGCCTGCTCAGGTAGGGTCATTCTAGAGCACATGGCACAGGATTGTGTGAAGGCATTTTAATTAAAACTGTGGGTTGAAAAATAAACTTTCTGCATTGTGGCAATATTTCACAGGACTATGAGTTTGCTAAGTCGTTGATTAAGCTAAGTCTTTTGTGTGTTTGAAGGAACAGAACTATTGACCTGCACTTTATGTTGCTCCTAAAACTACTAGAATTAAAGTTTTTCTTCTTAAAACTTCTGGATTAGCTGAAATATCTTACTCTTTTCTTTTCTGTTCTATTCAGTGAATGATCATTTGCCAACCAATAATGCATCCCTTTACAGGGAGGTTTAATAGCTGCCTACCTTGCTGAGGTTCTGTGAGAATTAAATATCGAATGCTGTTAGTAAGTGCTTTGCAGATGAAAATTGCAAAGTAAGTGCTAAATATAATTACTGTTATTAAAGACACATTCCAATCCAAATTTTTCTTTGATTTTATAGCTGACATAGATTCCATTTGGTATAATATGCAAAAATGGCCTTTGTAAGAATGGTCAGGTAATGAAAGTTCCTGTGATGTTTCTTGCTGAGCAGCTCATAACAATTTGTAAGCTAAAAATCAAGTGCATTTTTAAACAAACAAGAAGTCTTTCTGCTTTTAATAAAAATGCTTTTCAAGTAAAGTAATATTTTCCATTATTCAAAATGACATGAAAAGGCTATAAGATTTGAAAAGAATCCCAACAGGAACCAGATCCTGACTGATAGGTTTGTAAAAATAAAGGGTTTTTTTTCTTTGCACAACCACAGAGGCATCAAAAATGTAAGCAGAAAAAGGTTTAGGTGTGTGTCTAAATGCACCATCAGGTAGAGAATGTCAATGGTTGGTGCACTACTCTAATTCACACAATTTACTAATATGATTTTTTATCTTTAAGAATATGTACCTTCATATTTGGACAATCCCTAAGCAACAATATGTCTTCCTGTGTGCACTCCTACTAGATTCACCAGGGCTTAAGGGACACCTGGGAATGAAACTATGTGAGCTAGAGATGAGAAAAAGCCATTCAGTCATTGATGAGAGCTCCACTCCACACTTGACTTAGGCATTATTTATTACTCTACCAGAATACAGGTTTCTTTGGCTTACTTTTTCAGACATCCATGTTCATTTCACAGAATCACAGAATCATTAGGGTTGAAAGGGATCTCTGAAGATCATCTTGTCCAACCCCCTGCCAAGTCAGGGCCATCTAGAGCGGGTTACATAGGAAGAGGTCCAGGTGGGTTTTGAACGTCTCCAGAGAAGGAGAGTCCATGACCTCCCTGGGCAGACTGTTCCACTACTAAAATATTTACAGTACTAAAGGTCATAACTGCAATATAAGCAATCCCTGTCTCTATTACCCTTGTTTTACCAACAGTAAGCAAAGTTTCTGTTTGCTAACAAAATTACATGGTCTTTTTTTAATTTTTTTTAGACTAGCTGCATTTGCATCACATTAACATAAATATGTAGGTTTAGCTGGCAGAAAAAAAAAAAGGAGGGATAGTGCACATGAACAATTTTTATTTACTGTTTGAGAAATAAGATGTGGCTATTTGCTTGTATAGAAGTAACAGGTATTGTAAGGTTTCTGCCACACTACTGGGAATGATGGTCTTTGCCTGTGGTGCTGCAAATTGTAGTCATCTAAAAATAAAGCATTCTAATAGTGAGTACTGAGACAATTAAGACCTGTTGTGTAAATAATTATGCTTGAAAATCTTGTTGTTATGTATCTTGGGAGTATGAAATACACCCTATCAAATAGGAAGAACCACAAAAATCCATGAGATATCACTTTGAGTCTTTTATGGCTGATGTCAGTCAGACTGCACTTCTTTAGGTCTATTCATATGACCCTATGAGAAAGCTAAAATGTGGAGCATCCAGTCAAAAAATTTATCGTTATCTTTTTATTCAAGCAACAGTCTAGAAACATCCAAGGCAAGACATAACAAGAAAAATGAAAGCCACTCTTCCACAAGAAATAGTGCTACTAATCTTTTTTTAAATGTAATGGAACGGATCTAAAATATTTACCAGAATTAAAATTTCTGTTAACAACTCATTAATAGTGTTGCAATTACTCCTCCAATCTGTAAGGGTATGGCTATTCATTAAAAACATCTCTTTAATTCTTACATTGTAGTAGGAATCATTGATTTCTATAATTTCTTCTAATAATAAAACATGGCTTCAAAGCCTACAAAGATTGGGTGAAAGGCTTTGAAAGAACAAAAATGAGATGAATTACACTGATCTTTTAAGATATCACTGTCTTCTATGGACACAAGGTATCCAGAGGGCGCATGGAAAGACTTTCACTTTTCCTGCTGCCATGCAGCTTCTCACAAACTTGCACAGTGGATGCATCAGCATGATTTGCTCAGAACAAATCTGTTTAGCAGAAAAATGATTCCTCATGGGAGTTATAGCTGTCCCTCAGCATTCACTGATGACATCAAGGTCACAGCCTAATATGAAACTAAGCACTTTTTTTGACTCTTCATTCTAATGACTCAGTGGACAATCAATATCATCTCTTATTTCCTGGTCAGGAAACAAGTACTTTTAAGGAGGTTTAAGTTTACATACAATTTAAAAACAGAAGCAGAAGAATAATTGATCTTTCTTTAGCTTTTATTATGAACACATTTCTGTTACTTTTATAGTCAACATTTTTTTCTCTTTTCTTTCTTCCTTTTTTCACCCAAAGTTGTGTTTCATAGCAGTCTCTGGATTTTGCATAAAAATAACAACTTCAACATGAGCCTAAATAAAGTTACATGAATTTCCAGAGACCAAAGGAGAATTTTGATAGACAGTGCTACAAGATCTGAGCCACAAACTGAAATTAACATACATATTCAATTGTGTCTGTTTCCTTCTTTTATAATGAAAGATATAATTGCATTTTCATTAATGGTTACTTATTCATATTGTCATGATGATTTCAAACACAACTGTTCTTTTGTGTGGAAGAATACAGTCTAGATGTTTGTTAGTATCCAATTTAATGTCACAAGTTACAACTCTATTTATCTTCTTGTACTCAATTATATGAATTCTTATGTTCACTCCAGGGATCATTTTATTAATACTATTAATTGTATTATCAGCCTTGAGCAGAATTGAAGTAAAAGTGTAATGGAAAATAGAAAGAAATCTCCAAATCAAGAACTATCTTGGAGTTTTGTATATAAAAAATGTAAGTACGTATATATTAAGGAAAGGCATATTAAAAAAAGGTGTAGCATTTTTTTAATGCAAATTTGATGGCAGTTTTCGTTTGGCTATTACTTCAGTAAGTCTAACAAACTAGATATCTACCTTTTCTTTATTGGGAAAAACCACAATGCCTTAATGAAATATATGTTCTGAACAACACTATTCAAAGTCACTTCAGTCTCAGAAACGTGACTGGATTGCTATGATTCAAAGCACAACATGTGACAATGGCTGCAGCAACTGACAATGTTGATCTCAGCTAACACCTAAAGTAGTTGTTCTTTACAGTTTACCAAATTACTGTTATTTCACATGTGAAGTCCCAATCGGGTTCTAATTCTGATCTGGATATCATATGGGAAAATATAAATCTTCATTGACATGACCATAGCAAGTATTTTAAATATGAATTTTGACATACTTGCATATTAAATTCACATCTGTGTAAATATTCACATTTTATTGAGAAGTCTTCAGACATGTCTTTAAAAAAAACCCATGCACCTGGATATCTCTGTATAATGTTTTCTTTAGCATGTTTACTATTTGTACAATAGAGTATACTACTACAGCTTCAAATGAGACATCATGGTCTCCCAGACGGGTATCTTAAACCAAACCAAACTAGAAACAAAAATTAAACATCAAGTCCAACAAGTTTTGATCATAGTCTTCAATGGTCTAAAGGCCACCTAAAGTTTATAGATATATCTAACTTTTATTGTTAAAACCCTAGAAAAATAGAACTTGAGAAATTAAATTTAACAAAAATACCCCAAACATCCCATTTTATCTTCTTTGACATCTCAAAGACTCCTAGCAAATGAATTTTTATTTATCACAGTAAATACATGTGAAATTATTTTATGATTAAAATTTTATACCATCTACTCAAACAGGTACCTACATACTCAGGGCTGTCTAAATACTCACATATGAATCATTGACTAAATATTCATCTTCTGCAATTTTTACCTGACTTGAAATTAAATTATGAAAAAGTTTGTAATAGAGCAACTTAAATACTGAAATATATATTCTAATCCTTCGTTGTTTATAAACAATTTATGGGTGTAATTATTTCATTCCTACTTTGTTTTTTGCCCTTTGCCATTTGGGAAAATAGGTCTTCAGAGTTTATTTTTGTTTTGTGTTCACATAACACAAATCAAAACAGTTCTCACTGGGTTATTATTGTCTAATTGGCCTGCGAATTGCTGATGGTCCACATTGCTATGGGAAGTGCTTTGCAGTTCATCCATAATCCACAGCATGTCCTGATTTCAGTAGAGATTCCCATTAAATGTTCAGTGATGGGAATGTGTGATTTGATAGTGAATTGCCATAAAGGTTTATTTGTGTTTACTTGGCAATAGGCAGTATTTGAGATTCTACTGTGTGTGTACAAACTTAGACTCAGCCAGGACTTCCTACTGTTGAAAGTGTAGGTGAAGGTAGATGAAAGTAGACTTCAGCAGTGATGAAGAATGAATGTCAGGCATACTCAGGTCAGACTTCCCCTATTAATAGGAACAGCTCTCCATAATCTTCCTCCTGTCCTATGCTAAATTTACCCTTGAAATGCTCATTTCTGCATAAAAGCCACAGCACTAAATAAACGACACCACCATGAAGTCTCATAATAATGATATTTCAGACATTAGCTCTGTATTTCACTGAAAATATCCTTTTGCTTTTGGTTAATTGGTATCATTATCACAAATGTCACAGTTGCTTAATTTAATTAGTTCTTACTCATACATAATATAAATTTTCGCTTTCAGAAAACCAAATGAAGAAATGCAAGTGAAAACAGTGTTTGGATTTTGTTTGCCTTTTCTGGTCTATAGGACTTCTACATAGCTGATTTTAAGGAAATGCTTCTCAGAAAAACTGCTTCTTTACAAGCAATATCTTTACTTTCCTACCATATTCACAGTTTTTGATCTAAAAACTATCTGTACTAATCAGACATCAATTCACTTCAGTGCTGAATGGTACATTTATATTTGAATGTCTGATTCTTTTCATGACTATTAATCAAATGAATTGATTTTCTGGCTTGCTGTCTTAGGATATTTCTGATTTTATTGCATATCTTTATATAATGTAGAAATCATTGCTTGAAAGTATTCACCATGAAATGAAAACTAGATCATAGTAGTCACGTCCTCAATTTTATCCAGCTATGGAAGCTGCAAAAAGCCTTCCCCATACTCTGTGTATTTTTTGTTTTCAATTAAATAGTAAGTGCAGTTTTAATTCCATGATTTCACCCCCTTATAGCAAATAGAGGGCTAAGTACTATTTTACCTATTATAATAAATTCTTAAAGAAAAAAAACCAAAAAAACCAAACAACAAAAATATCGCATACAACAAACAAACCAACAAGCCTTTATGTGGCTCCAGAGCCCTCTGATATGAATAGAGCTGAAGAGAGTGACTTGCTTTCTGGAAAGATCCCTGCCCTAAAGATGTGACAAAGAAACCAAAATATACTGAGGAAAACAGAATCTTTAAAGGTCACACAGGAAACAAATGACCAAGACAAGTAAAGAATTGAGGGACTTTTTTTACAGTTATCAGCACTTTCAGCTATTTTATACTGCCCCAAACCTAAACCTTTTTTTCTTTGCCAGGTATTATAGCAACCTTCCATAAAGATTTCATCATCAGTGTCTGTTGTGTCTTCCACTGATGTCTGAGCATTTTCTAAATCATGGCTACATGTGTCAACTACCACACTTTAATATACAAGCCTAGAGTTATGTTGTAAAAAATATCTAAAAAATTCTACAGATTTTCCAGGGGAAAAATTTAGGTGGGAACCTTACAAATGTTTATACTGTTGAATTATTTTCCATATTCTGTGCAGTGGTATTCAAGAGACACTAATGAGAAGTCATGAAATGAAATAATTTTAGCACTTATATCACTCTCTATTCAATATTCAACTTTTATATTATAGTAAATAAAATGTGGCACTGCAGTATTCATGATGCTACAGATTAAACATGGGAAGAGATCAACTTTAATGAGAAGGAAGTTAAACAAATGTTGCCAGTTATTTGAAAACAATTGGCTGTAGAGAAAAAGATATAGTAGTCTTTCCAAATACACAACTCTCATCTGATAGCTTACAGGTATCTTGAAGATTCATACAAATTGTCGAAATTTAATTGACTATATAAATTAAATTGAATCTTCAGTTTTGGTAATTTTCATAGCAAGAAAAGAGACTAAAAAAAAATCAAACAAGCTTCTTATTATGTGAGACTAGAGAATTTGGATTTACCCTGCAGTGTTTTTAAAATACAGTACATTTATAATGTGTTATTCAAAGTAATAGAATAATTTCTCTCTCCCTCACTCTTCCACCTCTCTCCATCCCTCATATATTTTTGTGAAACAAGAGATTTGTGCATCTACACATCTGGTAAACTACAGTGAAGGAAAAACTTCAGAATTTCAGTAGGTTTATGTTTGGATACAAATTGGATGTTCTTATATTAAGAAAAATTGCATAGATAGGCTGTTTTGGTGCATGATTTAAACTGGATAAAAATTTAGTCAAGCAAGGTTGACATGTTTATATCTTTTTTTTTTTTTTTGCTAATTTTGAGGGGGTTTTTCCCTAATTTTGTTGGCTTTTTTTCTTTAGGTTCTGTTTTATAAGAGAAGAGTTTTAATACTGTATATTAATTATTTAGAGTACTACTCCCATAAAGTCATTTCATAGTTTTCACTACAGAATTTGTAATAGGAAAACTTAGAATCATAGAATCCTAGAATGTGTTCAGTTAGAAGAGACTATAAAGATCATTTAGTTCCAACTTTCTCTGTCACAAGCAGGGACACCTTTCACTAGATCAGGCTTCTCAGAGCTCCATCTACCCTGGCCTTGAACACTGCCAGGGATGGGGCAACAACAACTTCCTTAGGCAACCTGTTCTGATGATTCACCACCCTCACAGTAAAGAATTTCTTCCAAATATCTAATCAAATCTACTCTCTCTCTCAGTTAAAACCATTCCCCCTTATCCTGTCACTACATGCTGTTCTAAAAAGTCTGTCTCCATCTTTCTTGTAAGCTCCCTTCAGGAACTGGAAGGCAAAAATCAGATCACAGAGAAGTCTTCTCTTTTCCAGGCTGAACAAACCAAGCTCTCCCAGCCTTTCCTCACAGGAGAGGTGCTTTGTCCCTCTACTCATCATGGTGGCCTCCTCTGGACTTGCCACACAGGTCCATGTCCTTCCTATGTTGGGAACCCCAAATCTGGAAGCAGCACTGCAGGTAGGGTGTCACCAGAGGGGAGCAGAGGAGCAGAATCCCCTCCCTTGCCCTGCTGCCCACGCTGCTTTTGCTGCAGCCCAGGACACGTTTGGCTCTCTGGGCTGTGAGTGCACATGGCTGGGTCATGCCCAGCCCCTCATCCAGCAGCACCCCCAGGCTGTTCTCAGCAGGGCTGCTCTTGATCCATTCTTCCTGGAGCCTGTATTGAAAATGGGGCTGCCCCAACCCAGGTGCAGCACCTTGCACTTGGTCTTGTAAAACATCATAAGATTCCCATGGGCCCACTTTTCAAGTTTGTCCTGGTCCTTCTGGGTGGCATCCTGTCCTTCACGTGTGCCAACCATGAAACTTAGTGACTGGAGCACTTCAAACAAATTTTACAATTATGTTGGTAAGAAGTTAATTTTAAAAACTAAATGTGTAATGATAATAAAATTGGATCTTCAGCTTCTCTTGAAACAGAAAATATATCAAAAAAAAAAAAATAATTATGTCCTTCTGTGAGTATTTATGCAAAAGGAAATTGATTTTCAAATGACATCATTATCATAATCATTTTATTTAACTATTTCTTTGTGTTTTGCAAACTGCACGTTTCTGTGGGTTTTTTGGTTCCTTGCAGGGGAGAGGTTCATATTTCTACTTCATACAGAGATCTTCCTGAAGAAAGTTTTAGGAAAAAAAAAAAAAAATTCTAAGTTCCCTAGAGAGACAAAGGTAAACAAAAAGCCAAATCCATAAAACAAATATGCATAAAATTCAGCTGCAAAGCCCAGTGAAAATCTCAGCACCAATTCTGTTATAATAATTCATTTATTATAGGCTTTGCAAAGGAAAAGGGTATTAAATTGGTAGAAAAAGATAGAGGTTACAACATAATCTGGATCCTTCAGCTTCATAAATGAGTTTTTAGCATAAAAAAATAAAGGAACACTTGATTCTCAAAAAATTCAATGTTTTATATGTACAAAGGTCAAAGACACCATTTTCTTTTAAGCAGCAGAGACAATTTTGCCTTGAAATGCATGAGTAGTAACATACCTTGGTAATGACATTCACCTAAGTAGTCTGACACAACAGAAAATGTTACCAAGAAAAATGCCAAACTTTAGTTACTCTTTCAGAGAAACTTCGTAGCAAGTTTCCTTTTGGACTTTGTGTGTTATATATTCATGTGCAAATGGCAAATTTTAGGCCAAAAGAAGAGAAATGACTTTTTTAAAATTTGGAATCCAAAACAAAAGACTGTGTATTTCCTTTCTCTCCTAAAATTTTTTATTCTTATCCTCTCTACCAAATCCAGCCTAGCTAAAAATCATAAAATATTAGAGAAGAGTTATTTCTTCTAATTATGCAAGTGCCATGGTGCACAATTTGCATCCCTTGCCCTCAGTGGACAGTCAGGAAGTGCAGTATATGTTGACATCTTTTCCGTTTCTCCTGTTTAGAAGCAAGCCTTTCAAAGAGGGTGGTCAGTTTTTCTCTGGATGATAATGACAGCTTCTGATACAACCTCAGCTGCAACTGGTGAGACTCCTTGAAGCGCTCTCCTGCTCTTTCCTCATGACCCACCTGGCCAGCTGCAGACTGTGACTGACTGATTCCAGGTGACCTGATCTGATCTTTGTTTCTCTGAATGGCCGAGCTGCTTTCCACCTCTAATAACTATTGCTGGATAGCCCATTTACTGTGAAAACAGCCAGTTTACCACATGATTTGACTGCTGACTCTGTCCCAGGCAAGTCAAACAGACAGTATTTTTGAGGATGGAAGGGTCAATGCCCTTCTGTAGCTGAGATTGCTTGTTGTGGTTGTTTTGTTTGTTTTTTAAAAGTATATTAAGTTTTGAGCTTTAAGAGGACCTGGCAGATGAATATCTGAGAACAATGAGCATTTATGCAACAAGAAGCTGGTGAACTGAAAACCACATTATGGTTAAAACAATACAAAATTAATTGTCATTACTGCTTCATCACTGATCTACAAGAGCCTTAATTCCTAATAATTCTTCATAATTCCTTATGAAGTCATTATGTAGTATAAATCAAGGTTGCCAATAAATTTCTCAAAGACCACAGTCACATTAAACATATATGTATTTTTAGTTTTTTAGAAAGAAGTATTAAAAAATCTGATTTTGTATTTTAGGAAGAATTCACTTTAATGGACATCTTTTGTTTCATAAAATAATGAAAAAGCCCTCCCGTAATCTTGATTGTCCCTTGTGGAACTGAACAAAAGAAAAAAAAAAAACTTTCAAAGACCATCGATAACTTGTGAACTTCTTTTCTGTTAGTGCTAAGTAAGAGACAATATATATTAAAGGAATATAAAAAAATGTGCTATATATGTATAGCAGCCTGAATTTCAAGAAAATAAATCACTGAAGCATTTCTATATGAGAAAAAAAAAATCATGAAAGATCAGTCCACAGCAGCTGAAATATTCAGCTTCAAATAGCACAGAATCCTGCACTGCCAGACTCAGTTATATTGGTTAAGGCTGTACAAGTACCAATATTGCCCATTGAGGAAAAAAAAAAAAAAGGAAAAAAAAAAAAAAAGGGCATGCAATGACAATTTTCTAACACTGTAGAAGGTCTTTTAGGGTCAAAATCACAGGGACTACTTTCAAGAGGAATCCACGCTTATGATTTTTTTCCTGTTGTTGCCATGAATCTATCAAAAAAGTTAGATAACAAGCTGTTCTTGTTAGTTATGTAGCACTCCTCAAAAATTGAGTCAAGTAAGATTCTTTTGGTTTTTTATTAATTAGGATGACGATGAAACAAGTAAAGCAATAAGGGATATCATTAAGGAGAACAGATTGAGTCTAAAATTCATTCCATTATAGAATTTTAATAACAAATTTCCAATTTGAGGTAATGAAAAATTTAACCAGGGTACTACAATGACTCACATTTGTTTGAATTGCTTTAACATCTAGATCTGAGATGTTCAAGAGACCCATGAAAATTAGAATTTTTAAAGTGTTATATGTCTATCTTCTCCTAGCTCTTGAAATGTCATATTTATAGGCTGCAGCTTGCAGTACAATAGTACGAGCTGTTATGTAGGGTTATCTTGAAAATTATTGTCCCCAAAAACTTACTTTGTCTGAAGTGGCAGGTAATATTTTAAAATTAAATGAAGTGATAGGTAGTTAGGAGAAAAATAATGTAAAAGCATAAAATTTCTACAAAGGGGTGTGTGTGTGAGTTCAATTCAAAAATTTATGGTGACATTTGTATGTGAAAAATCATACACTCAAATACATTAACAGAATACTGATGTACTATATTCTTATTGATTTTATCAAGTTCAAAAGCAGAGGCTCCCTTGTTTCAAAGATTGCACATCTGTCATAACCAATTGAAATTTGTGACATTAATTTGTATTATACTTTCTGAAGGAAGATATTAGATTCCTTCCTGCTGTCCATTATTTCTTAGTCTAAAATGTTTGTGAATTTAATGGAACTAGATTTTGCTTGTACTATAATGTCTGCCATGATGTAGAATCATGTTTACTCTTGCTGATTGAATAATTATTTTAGCAAAATGGAATAATCTTCAGGTAGTCAATAAGCAAGTCCCAAGCAGAAAGCCCTACAGCTTGTAGTATAGGTTATTACAGTTGGATGTCTAAAACTGGTGAGAGAGTAGAGCTTGGATTCTGCCTGAGAATTTGGTGCTGAGAGCACCAAAAGACTTCTTTTTCCTGTCTGCCACAGAGTCATTGTTGTCTGGAAAAGACAGTCATAAATTCTATATGTAGGGAAAAGTGTGTAAATAGCCTGGAAAATTTAGGTACTTAGAAGGATGATATTTTAAAACAAATCCTCTAATCAGTTTTTCCTACAGGTTAGATATTCCAGAATAGGAATTTATATATATGGAACAATGGGAATATCTCTCCCCTTACTGGAAATGCAATCTGATACCAAACTTCTGCCTGTGCCCTCCAGAGACCACTTCCAACCTCAAAAACTCCATCATTGCACAATTTTATGATTTCAGCAAACAAATGTTAAAAAAGAGAAAATATGGGACAAGTTGCAAATTGATGTAGTTAAAGTTGTCTCTGTGCATTGCTGGGCAGTTGGATTAGATGACATTTAAAAGTCGTTTCCAAGTCAAATGATTGCCTTTGAACCTTTCTTTTGAGATACAAGGTTTGAAACCATAAATAAGGAAAGTGTATATTTTATAAGGTAATTGACAACCCTGCACAAGTTAATAATCTGGTGTTCAAGGGATTTGAAGTTTTCTAAAATCCAGTTGGCTTCTAGGTATTTCTTAACAACAGTTCTTCATCCATTGAAAAGTATTTCTCACTGATAGCATCACTAATCTCTTTCCTAAGGCTCTGATCTGCATGTGAGTTAAAATTTAAAATCAAATACATCCAAAACAAACCACACTTTCTCAAGATAAGTCAGGAACTGATCATGAGCAGAACTTTATGTTTAAGAATTATTTTCATCATAAAGAGCAGAATCAGAAATTGCTTCAGCCACAATTTTGCAATACTTTCGAGAGGGCCTTTTGTTTCATCTTTTCATTTATTCACCTGATGAAAAAAATTAAAAAGACTACAGGATCTGACCTGATATTTTTTAACATAATTGACTATGTTATGATGTCCAAGTATACTTCTTGATATTCACCTTATATTATTATCATCTATGCTGAAAGAGTACAGTTTGAAACTATTTCAAATTATTTGACAGATGTTGAATTAGAGTTAAAAAAAAGTGATATGCTTCGGTTTATTCTACTTTATGTAATTTTATATAATTTTAAAATTGTACTTAAACAGCTAGTAGAGACATTTCTTGACAATTCCTAATGCATTTATTTTGCTTGTCCGATTTTTTCTTCTTCTCTTTGTTTGTTTTCATATTTGGTTACATTTGAAATAGGACTTCAGAAATCATTTAATTTTATTTATCTTGCCTCAAGCTGATCTATTTCTAGAATTGTCAAGTCTGCTTGGAGGAGCAAACCTCTGAGTAAAACTTCAACACTTCTGGGAATATTTTCAATAACATCCTCATGCCTGCTTCTGGAAATCTGCATTTCATTGTTTGAGAGCAAGTACTAGCTGTTTAAAAATAAGATATATAGACATTTAACTTGGTTTCCCCAAAATAGAGATTCTTATTGAAAAAGCAGAATGACAGACAGGAAATCATGGTACAATGTATTTTAAGCATTCTGCTCCATCTTCTATTTTTAAATTATGTAAAATTAAGGCTTAGAAAGGTGATAGATGGGTCACTCGCCATACAATTGTGTAGTCAGCCAGACATCAATTTATCACAAGTGAGAACTGATTTACAAAGAGAAAAGCAAACAATTTACTTAGAGCAGGTAAAGCAGCACTATGGAAGAAAGAAGAAATGTAACAAAAATATAAATTTTTACAGGTTCTTATTCAGTTTGATCCCTGTGATTGTAGTAACTCTGAAAATACTAGGAACAATCATTACTTTTAACTTCTAAACTGAAGCACTTATAAAATTTGCTAGGACTAAAACTAAATGCCAAAAGTAGATTGAAGTATTTGTGTTTGTGCAGTTTTGCAATTGTATGGAAAATTTCCTCTACTTTGCCAAAAATATTCCTTTTTCTTCAGTCTTTCCTTTAACTGTTTCCAAAAAATTCAGTTCGATATATTTTCACATAGACTAGCTGTTAAGTGTGGGAAATTTTAATGCAATCCTAGGACTCTAAAATGCTTAATCAAAGCAGAAATTCAAGTACAATTGTGGATGTTAGGAGCATTCAAGTGTTGTGGGGGGCAGGGGAAAGGTTATAACATTCAAAGGATAGCTGTTTCCAGCTGCTTGGCTGATGTAGGAAGAAATGGGAAGGGAAGGGTAGAGAAAAGAGCAGGGCTTTACTTGTAGCATTTCGTTGGGATATGAACAAGTCAACATTGTAGTGCACAAAGCGTAGTGCTAATTTCAATAGCTTCAGTCCTTCACAAAAGTAAGGGAGAAAATTAGAGGTTGAACTGGTTTGAATCACAACTTGATTCTCATTCTATTCTTACAGGGTTATGATAGAGCCATGACCAAGCAATAGTGAAGGATCATGAAGTGAATTAACAATTATTCTGTAAAATTAATATATCTTACATATATATCAATGCCATTGATATGTATGCCTTCTAGTAAAAACCTGATCTAGGTTCCTATCTCAAATACCCCAAAGCATCCCAAATGGCTCAGGCCACCTATCCTTCAAAAAAGAAATCCTGTGCTCCCCGTGATTTTGCTAAGCTGGGACTTGAATTATTGCTTAAGGAATTGTAAAACATCTAGTGTCATTTAAGGTATTTAAGGATGTCTGGGTTAACTGCACAATCTTAGTAAGTATGACATGATCTTCTGAACAACCACGAGATCTCAAATTAGAGCTCAGGTGGAATAATAGAATAAATATTTGGTGCCAGAATCCTATATTGATAGGCCATAGAAAATTCTCATAATATTAATTATTTTACAGAAGTCTGTTCTGACCCGTATCTTTCTATGTTTTGGAGATGTTTTTACAGGTTTTGGAAATTTTAATTAGGAAATTTAGGAAATTAGGAAGACCTAAACCCCTCCAAAAGTTTTTCATCAATTATCTGACCTTTGTTTGAGTAATACTGATAATATGCTGCAATCTGGGGAGATGCAGTGCTCTCCCTCTTGAAGAAGAATGGCACAAACAGTCACAACAGAAATATTTCTCATTGGTGAGGAAATAGACGAGATTATGTGTGTATAAATTTTCTTTGTATAAGTAAGGATGAGTGTCCTGGGGTGACTGTATGATACTGCATTACTTGTCATCTGTCCTATACCAGACACGAGTTCTGTGCCTTTAAATCTAGGTCTGGAAGAGGGAGGGAGAGCCAGTGGAATTCCTTTGGCAGCTGTGTTCAAAACACAGATAACTTGCTCAATACAGCATTCACACAACAGGATTATTTATATTAAACATTTCTCACACCATTAAAACATTCACAAAAAAAATTTAGTAATAATCTTATAAACATTTTATATATCTATATCTATATCTGTATCATGTATCTCAATCATACAATAAATAAATAAAACCATGAACTAGAAAAGACGAAGAAAATTCTACGTATATACTTAGGAACTCCTAGTAAATTTATTTCAGACTTGATTTTGATAAAGGTCTCATTCAAAACACACTTCCAAAAATTTGCAGTTTTCAAAAGATTTAGAAAATGTAATTTTTCATTCTTGAAAACATCAAATCCTTTTTTCATTATTTATTTTAATGTTATTTGTTAAATATAGCATATTACTTTGTGGTACATTCAGTACAGTTAGACAAAATATAATTAAGGGGCTATCTTGTTTACATTAGGTCAAAACTAGCATGTTGAGACTGTTAATGGGCAATTCACTCACACAAAATACTGCTATAAACCAAACAGGAAAATAAAATGGAGTAATTATCATTTGCTTATTTGTAGGTTGGTTTCAAAAATTAAATTCCAATAACTGTTTCAGTGTAACTCAGATAATACATAGATCAGCTGTACTCAAGTGAGTAAGAGTGTTTACTGCCATAAATAACACTGAAAGAAAACTCCAGCTAAATGTGATTAGCACAGCCCCAGTCACTCCGAGTGTGCTTTCAACCTGAGATAATACAAGACGGGTTTTATACTGCTTCAAAATGATCACTCTTTTGCCTTATTTCCTCCTCTTTCTTTTTTTCTTCTCCTTTCTCATGAGCAGAGAGAATAACAGAATCACGTATTCACAGAACGGCTTGGGTTCAAAAGCACCTTAAGATTATCTAGTTCCAGCCCCCCTGCCATGGGCAGAGACATCTTCCACTAGATCAGTTTGCTCAGGGTCCCATCCAACCTGGCCTTGAACACTGACAGGGATGGGGCATCCACAACTTCTCTGGGAAATCTGTTTCAGTGCCTTGCCACCCTCACAGCAAGGAATGTCTCCTTACATCTAATCTAAATCTCTCTTCTCGTAGTTTTAAAACTCTCCCTCCTTGTTCTATCATTATCTGTATGTGTAAAATTCCCATTCCTGCTTTCTTATAGGCTCCCTTTAAGTATTAAAAGGCTGCAAAGAGATCTTCCTGGACCTGCATCTTCTCCAGGTTGAACAAGCCCAACTCTCTCAGCCTGTCTTCAGAGGAGAGGGTCTCTGGCCATTAGATCATTTTAATGGTCCTCCTCTGGACCCTCTCAAACAGATTCATGCCTTTCTTTAGCCTGCAGTACTTCAGACCCCGGGCAGGGTTTCACAGGGGCAGAGTAGAGGGGCTGGCCACTCCTGTTCAGATGCAGCCTAGGATGTGGTTTGCCTTCTGAGCTGTAGTGCATGCTGTTGACCCAGCTGAAGAGCTCTCCATCCACTAGAACTCCCCAGTCCTTCCTTGCCAGGCTGCTCTTGATCTCTTCATCCCCCAGTCTGTACTGAGATTGCCTCACCTGCACTTGCACTTGCTGAACCCCATGAAAATCTTGTGAGCTCACTTCTCAAGTTTGTCCAGGTCCCACTGGTGGCATCCCGTCCTTCTGTGGTGTGAACTGCACTGCTCAGCTTTGTGGCATCTGCAAAGATGCTGAGGGTTCACTTGATCTCAGTTGTCTCTGATACTGATGAAGATATTGAAGAGCACCAGTCCCAAGACAGAACCCTGAGAGTCATTACTTGTCACTGACCTCCACCTGGGCATAGAGACTTTAACCCCAACTGCCTGGTCACAGGCAGCTAGTTCCTTACAAGTAACAGGAGTCTAACTTCTCTAAGTGTTCATCCCAAACCCATTTATTTTCAGTAGATGTTTCTGATGGCACTAAAGAAGGAACTATATTATGTTCTGCTGTAACAGTTCTTAAGATAATTTTGAAGAGGAATATTTCAGAGTTATAATTGAACATCACACAATGTTTTAGTAGTACTACAGTTAATATATGCAGAGCCCTAAGAGCACTGCATTATCAGAATAAGCCCCTCCACAGATGTTCCACTGGAATAGCCCAGGGGAGAGACAGTCAGAGACTGGATTACACATGCTTTAGTTGTAAGTATAGATTTAGATGGTATGATATCCTTTTCATCTATCTCTGATATATAAGATGTATTATAGAGCACAGGCTATTCAAAGACTATGTTTTCTTTGAGTTTGTAACAGACATTTATGGGCATATAAAATATATGTTATTGAAGACCTGAGCTAATCTAGCTCCTTTAAAATATTAAACTTCATTTTGTGTCTTAAGTGTGAAACTTCACCATGTTTTCATGAACAAGAAAATGTACACTCAAACTTATCTGCAATTAAACTGAGGAATTTTGCAATCTGGTCTAAACGATTGCTGGGTGAGGTAAATTTCAACTTTTTTTCAGACAGCATACTATCAGAACTTTTTGCATTAACCCATCAACCTCTGCTAATTGCTTTTTATTTGCATTATGGATGTCTAGTGCTGTGCAAGGTGTGAAATTTTATCTGGTGTAATAATTCCATGTAAGAACTGGGCACTAGAGTTCTAAAGCACACTGAATTTAGTATAACCACTGACCAAAGGGCTTCAAGGTCAGTATTAAAGTAAGGAAATGCTTGTATTATACCTAACATATGAAAATAGAGACATATGCATCAAGCTCATGTTTATAAAAGACAGTGTTACTTAAGAAATTGTTAAAGGCTTTCAGAAATCTTGTTCTAACCTCATTCAATGTAAAGATTTAGAGATAAAGCAGTGAAAGTCATCATTTTAAAGTGGTGAAATTTTCCTAATCAACAATATAAATAACGCTCAGCCAAGTTTCATAGTCATTCTCTAGGAATAAACTATTCAGAAATTGACCTTAATTATGCCTATAAGTCAGTACAGCTTCAGAATTAGTAGCTAGGTGAGATCAATTTCAAGTGTTAGTCATTTGTTCTACTAAAATCTTAAGATTTTCTATCTAAAGAACCAGGAATAATTATTCATGTGTACCTTTGTGTTTAGAATTCAGACCTTAAGTTAATAAAATCAATCGAATATTTTTCTGTACTTGAATAACATTTTGTAGTTTCTGTTAACCTATAAATGATACATAATGTAAAAACTACTGAGACTTGTAACAAAATGTTTATTTTAATTTCTAAATAAAAATTAATCTATATTTATATACTTGAGCACAATTTTCTAGTTTATCTACTGGTAATAGTTCTCTTAGTTAAAACCTTAAAATGTTCTTTGAGCTTTCAAAGATGTCTGTGTAGAATAATAGAAATATTTACATAATTCTATGATCATAAAATACATAAGAATTCTTCTTTAACTTATTTTAAATTTTAAATAATGTTTATTTTAAAACAAACAGCCCATAAGACAAGTGATTTTAAGCAGGTGTGTACACAAACAAATATAAAGAGAAAAATATATATAAATTTTTTTTCTATCTACTAAGACTACTAAAACTACTTGCAGAAATGCAATGTGTAAGAAAGAAATAAAATTACCCTGGATAATTAAAAACTATTTTTCTTGGTGATTACATCATTAATTATTTCATATAGCCAGAGGAAAAATTTATTCAATTTTCTCCTGAAAATTTGCCATTATTTGTTTATTGTCTTCTTCTAATTTCTAGGTGCCCAGTTAACCTGTTCTTCAAGCAAATCTAATGAATGAAGCCAGAGATTGGAATCTACACTAAATAGCTGTATAAAGTTAAATGATAAATTATGTCTGAACAAAGTGCTGGGTTGTAGTGGCTGAATAGATAAGTGCAGTATCCCACAGTCATAAATGGAATTATAGTCAAGATCCATTATAAACCAGATTTAAAAGAGGACTCAGCAATAGAAACCTGGAGGGGCACTTGCAGTCTGTTCATACACTGGTGTGTAAAGGAGGTGGGAAAATATATCCTTAGAGTAAGAGGGAATAGGTGTTCTGGCTCAGTGTGTGACTCTAAAGTGTACCTCAGTCATGTGCCAAAAAGGGTTGGTTATTATCCCTCTGTAATACAGGATGGAATAAATTTATTACATGGTAAATATTCAAGGTTATAGTCAATTTATATTGATCAGATTTTAAAACTATTTCAGGAGAAACTGTGTCCCTCGCTCATTTCAGAACCTACCTTCTGATTCCATTTTAACTTCTCTACCCCCATTGTTCCTTACAGATATCTTCTCTTTATAGAGCAGCAATTTTTCTTATATAAGCAGCAGTTTCAATTCTTCACACTGCTAACATTTATTTCTTGTCGCATAATCCATGCTTTATTACTTATATTATTATTTTTTGTTTTTCAAAAAGTTCTTCGTTATTGTTGGTTAATAGTGGCTTAGATTGGCTACTAGTCAGATATTAGCTTTTACTTTCAGTTTCTTGCCTGAAAGGGACATATGATGTTTTCTGGACATCTTTTCTGCAGCAAACAATGCCTGAAAAGCAGTTTCAAAAGGCAAAGATCTATATCAAACAAAAATGCACCCTTTGATTACTTACTGTATTCTACTTGAGTTAAAAATTGTGTTCAACTACTTAAGACCTCAACAGCTGCACTTATAAAATTGCATGTGAACTTTTAGGCAAGTACAAATGATAGTGTTACTGATTTTAACAAATATGTGGTCATTTGTATAGAGACTGGACAGAAAAAATATCAGATAATTTTAAACGTATCTACAGGCTTAAACTATTTTAAGCATCATAAAAGATTTCAAGTTCTACTTTACATCTTTTAGACTTCTGAATTATTGTTCTCCTTAGTTGCTATGCATGTCTTAAATTAATTTTCTTAAATTAATTCCTTAAATTAATTTTAAGCATTCCATTCTGCAATTCTGCTCTGAACTCAGAGATTTTCAGTATTATGTTTTACTTTCTAATGTGAAAGACATTAGAAAGAAAATGTGAAAGACACTTGTGACATTAATTGCGCATCATTCCTTTTTACTGGCAACAATTCACCTGAAGGTCCTCTTTCGTTTTGTTCCATTAAGACTCTGTGTCTGTTTAGGGAACTAGAGTCAAGTAAGTGCTATTGATGAAGCCTCAACTTTAAAGGAAACAGCAGGTTAAGCTTCTGTGACATGGAAGGGGGTTACATATAGCCTGTAGCACCATTTGGAACAACTATTTTATTACAGTGTATATGTAATTATTGCTGTTTGATACAGGTTTGCTTTTATCACATTACAGTAAAATAATTTTCATCCATATGCTCGGCTTACACATAGAGTGACTCATCTGACATCAGAAATGTGGGCTGCATTCATGCATTTGATAGTGTGAGTATTTTTCTTCAGAACTGTACAACATTATGAGCTGACAAAGCAGAAACAGTAATTATTATCTTAAGTGGAACAAGAGAAAATTTTAAAAGCTGAAGACAAAATTCTTCAAGTCAAGTATCATTTGTGTATTAATAGAAAGATGGAAAAGTCTGATTTCCCTCTCTGTATACAAAGATATTGGAATACTTTCAAAGTAAATGCCTTAATAAAAATGATAGAATTTTTTTACAAGTACAAAATTAAATGAATTGCAGAGTTTTGTTCTCTGTAAATTTATCCTGAAAAAGCTGTGGAAATATTTGGGACATTTGTTAAGAGGAAAGCAAGTCCATCTGTTATGGGAAACCTGTCATTGTGCAGATCAATGGGAGAATAGCTTTAAGCAACATTCAAAAGAATTTCTACATCGAACTGAGTAATGACTCACAAAGGAAAATCTTGTGGGGTTTAAACGAGGGGGAATGTGTGCAAAGTTATGGCTAGGAGAGAAAAGAGTGAGAGCTGGGGAACAAATCAAGTTTCGTTACACTGGGAAGAAGGATTCCGCTTTAGATTTTTCTCTTTCGCATTGAGATAGCTAAGATTATTCCCTGAAGACAATTTCCATGCTTCAGTGAATGTTTTTTGTTTGTATCAAACCAAAATAAAAAAGCATTATCTCTTGAACATTTAAACATTGCAAACTGTACAACGAAAAATATTGCTGTTTTTCCATATGTACACCTAGTTGTGCAAAATGTCATAAATAGATTTTCAATAGCTAACTACAGGGATATTTTAATCTCCGTTGTCTATATCTCTTACCTGGTTTTACCCAGAGAAAAAGCTCTAATACAAGAATAGCAGTGTCCCATTCAGTGTTCTTTTGACCAGAATGTCAAAATTCCAAACATCCATCCAAGTATCATCACAATAAATAAAAAGAACCATGACACATCAATAAGTGTTGTCAAAATAAAGAAACACATTTAATATTTCAGAATACCTCTGTCCTTTATTATGAAATAGGGATTTCACGGCATGAAATATGTCTTCCAAAGAGACATCATTTCAGTTCAGGTCCTGATTTCTGTATTTTAGTGGCAGAATCCATCAGGAAGAAGGAAAAGTGTCACTACCTTCTGTTGCCTTGGCAACTTATGTTTTCAAACAACAGGCTGGGTACCTTCTAGCAGGTTTAAACTTTCAGGCTGCTGACAGACTGACTGCAATGACAGCAGAACAAATACCTTTTGTTAAATGCTTTCCTGATAGCAAAACAAGATATTTTGCATATTTTTTCATTACCTTTGATGCTCTTTCCCATTTGCTTTGTGTTTTGCTTGTTGATGTCATTAGCTCTGATTAATCTGAATTCTAAATCCTCCTGTAAGTCTCTTATTTTGGAGATATAATATTTTCTCAAATTTTCTCATGATGGTACTTGTTTCCATACATGATCCTTTTTACAACAGAAAGTGTTGATGGGATGACTGAAGAGAACCAATTATTAATTTCATGGGGTTTTTATTCACTTTGTACTTTCTCTTCTTGTGGGTGCTACAATTTTAGAATATTTGTCATAATAATAAGATAACTGGGTGGGATAAGACACCTGTAACTACATGGCAAATTGAAGGACTAATGCAGCTGTTCCTGTAATTGGCATGTTGATAAAGGCTACCTCTGGTGGGGTTGGAACTTTAGACAAGCGTGTCTGGAGCAGATGGTGCAGAGCTTCTCTCTGATGTAAGACACACTATTATCTACAGACACCCAGGTGGGAGTCTTCTGATCCAATGTAGATGCCTGAATTTAAACTAGTTGCCCTAGGTTCTTTTTATTGCCAATGAAGAGAAATAGACACTGTTAGGAAGACATTTATTTCAACCTAATGTAGACTAATAAACTAGGAAAGATGAACTTTGCCCTATATGTTCATATTTCTCTCTGTTGCATATAAAAGAAGCTTAGTGTCTAACTCAGAGAGAGAGGTCTACTCAATACCTAAAATTGGATGAGCTGAATCCACTTTTTAAAAGGTTTATGGAGACCCCAGTTATCATTCCCGACTAAGCCTCATTTTGTGACTCTTCTGGCCACACCTTTCTGTTCTTAATTACATTAGTAGATTCATTAGTCACTCTCAGCCATGGGTTAAATTAATCACAAGTTATTTAACTTGCTTTAAATTAGCAGGCATCTGGGTTTGGCCCAAATTGCTCTATGGGAAGGCATTTCTATGCTATCCTTTAAATTCTTTTTAGTGTTGTGTTTAACTTATGTTTGGGCATCAACTCAAGATACGAGAGCATAAATTAATTTGTTTTCAATGCAGCTGTCTGCATGTGAGCTGAGTGCATATGTTCTGATTATAATTGATGGAGTTATGGGACATAATGCAGTTGCCAACCTGTGGGCATCCGCTGCCATTCCACACCCTATAGGATAAAGGAAATTTCAGGGCAAGGTTATCAGATACAGCACAGAAGCAATAGATGACCTGTGTCCTGTTGATCCAGATGGAGGCCGAGTGATATGCTTATGACACAATCTCAAAAAAATTTAGAAATTATGAATGGGACACCAGCTGAATTTTTCCCATAGTAAGATGTTCAGTTGACCAGTTGTATCACAACATCATACAATAATTCCCTGACAACCTGTCAAAAGGATAAGGCAATACAATTCAATCCAAGCTATAAAGTCAGTAATAGGCTCAAGGTTTATTATATATTATATGTTCAAGGCTTAAAGTTTTATTAGCTTTTGTTGTGAGCAATCCGTTCCAGATGGGTATAGGGACAGTGTTTGGAAAGGAGGTAAAGGAATGGTTTACTATAAATTATAAAAGAAGAGTGTTAATTGTTTATCTAGGAGTCTGATTTCCCAATCTGTGTTTGTTCTGGAAACAACTGACTGTTGCTGAAAACAGTGAGGTTGCAGAGTATGGTAAGAATTCACCCTAAAGTAGGGTAATCTCATTTTTTTATTGTTTTGTTTATAGGTGGTCTGATTTGTGTCTGGCAGCAAGTCCCAAATAAATGAATGTACATTTACAGAAACTCATTCTGTTGTTTTTTATTAATTGGTTAACTATGGGAACTCAATCCTTCATGGATGTATTGCAGTTGCTGTAAAGAGCTTCAATGTTTTCTGTAAGAATCTGGTGGGAGACAAGTTGAACAAGTTAATTCTCTGTGTTTTCAATGTGTCCTCAATTTGTTTGGATTTTCTTAGGTTTTTTTTGTTTGTTTGTTTTCTGGGACATCTGGGTCGTTTCTTTCCCCTCTGGCAACTTTGAAACCTCAGTCAATGTAAATTGGCAAAGATCTTTTGATTTCATTGGCAATGTACTAATGCACTTCAGTTTAGAACACCTCCAGAGTTGTAGGAGTTGACTATATAGAACAGACACCTTCAGTAGGTATTCAGGACAAAAAACTTCTATGCCAGAGGTATAGACCCAGATTTCTCCTCTGGGAGAAGAACTCACCAAATATGCACACTGTATCACACATGTATTTCAAAAATGTGCTGCCAGAAATATTTTGACTGGTCCCTCCCCATTCAGGGTACTGACACTTATGAAATCCTTTTCATTTATCAGTCAGTGATCATTGAACTTTTTAGAGTGGTAATTGTGTTTTTTTCTTTTTCTCTTTCACTCTAAAGTAATTTAGCTTATTTTTATTAATTTTTATATCCAAGTTTTACTACTTTAATCTCACTCTTGTGTCTATTTCTCCTTACAAATCAAACAAGTTCTAATAAATACCTGCAATGATTCAATAGGAAGTGCATCCAAAATGAAAGATGAATTAAGTCATGGCTTGGGATTTCTCCACAGAACAGCAAGAAATGAGGATTCTGATTTATGGAAATGAAATAATTTTCTCTGTTAGTTCCAACTATCCCAATCAATGTCATAGTTACCAACATATATGTTTTGGATAGGGCAAGTATTTCATAGTATTTTTTAAGATCCCATACAAAGTTACAGCCTTCTAAACATTAAAAGTCTTTAATTTTAAAGCCCTTGTATCTTTCTTGAAAAGAAATTAAAGGTAAGTGGTTAAGACTGTAGATGAAGAAATTGAATTGAAATATTCTCAATTTATGTTATTTATATGCTACTTGAGAAAAAAATGCTACAACAGCTCCAATTGCTCTTAAACTCTCAGTAGAACATTGGTCCAAATACTGCAGTAAGGATATATTCTTTGAATAACGTATGGAAGCAAATTGCAAAGAACTTAGTAGAATTGATTCAAAATCTTCATTAAAAAAATACACAATGAGAATAATAATAATTTACCCTGAAAAACTGTTTTCATGAAAATATAACCAATCTGTTGGCACTTCTTGGTGTTAAATTTTCACTGTGAAAAGGGCCTAAATTCTTGTGTAAAGGAGGGAAAAAAAAAAAAAAAAGAAGAAAAAAAAAATGTCCCAAATTGGATTTTCCATTTTATTTAACAAGATTCTTATAAAATATTTTTTAAATGTCATATAAGATACCTGTTTAAATATTAATAAAACTTGCCAGTGGTGCGCTTGTACGCTGTTTGATATGTGGGTACTGTATGCTTTTTACTGGGCCAGGCAGGATCTTATGCCAAAGACAAAACATTCCTTGCTGTTTCCTCTGGAACACCTCTGCCTGCTCACCAAAAGGACGGTTTAGAGATGCAGTACAGGGCAAATAGAGAAAAATCCACTCAACACAAGATCCTGCCTCATGACTTCAGACTCACTGACTCCTCAGCTGGGTTTATCTGAACTGAGCTGAGGCTGGATGCACTGAGTACAGCTGCCTGTTGCTGCCTGGGACAAAGGTGCTTGCTGAATGGACTGGAAACTATTCTGGTTGCAAAAAACCTAGATAATATTAGTAAAGTCTGTGACACCAAAGCATGAGAGGACAAGACAGAGGAAAAGGAAAGCTTTCAGCAGCACCAAAGAGACTCTGGTTTGGAAAGACCCCTGAAAACATAAGTTATAAGCAGCAGGAGGCATTTCCTGAGCCATGGATCAAACCCGTGTCAAAACCTGACCAATGATAGAGAAACGATTTTTTTTCTTCAGAAATCACTGGACTAGCAAGCTATGCAAAAGAAAGAATTTCTTACAAAGACATAGTAGACAGTCATTTTCAAGATCTCTTGCTTAGTTTCACCTGAGAGGCTAGAATTTTCTCCATTCTTATAGTCTGCTTGTTCTTGTGATGAAAAAATAGCTGAAGTGACTAGATTTATCCGGACATTTGTTTTTTTTGGAGAAGATGGGCAGTTGCACTTCAAAGCTCAGATCAAAACGGTTTTTAGAGAGTGGAAGGCTCTGGCAATTTGTATATTACTTTTAAGAAAGTGAAAGGAAGAAAGGAAGAAAGATCAATTTCTTCCCCCCAGTCCTCTGGAAAAGTTGGAAATTCTAAATAACTGAGCTTAAGCAAGTCACGTTTCCAAGTGAGGTTTTAATACAGGAGAAATTTTTAAGCTGTAATCATGGAGAAAATGACATTTACAGAACTCGGGGTTATTAATTAGCCTCATTGTTTAGATATGTTTTCTGTCTGCCACAAAAACTGGGAGGTTTTTGTTTTCAATTAAAAGTCAGTTCAGGAGGATTCTGTATTTTTGAATACTATACTAAGAAAATGTAATGGGTCAATGTAACATACAAAACATTTTAAAGCACCTAGTGTAGAAAAAGACTAGTGAGTTTTGACATATTTCAGTTATTAGTTGTAACTCACTGAGGACAGTCTTAAAAAATACATGAAGACAGGTGAAAGATAATAACACAGACATTCTTAAATAAGTTTATTAACCTGTGATGATTCAATGACAGAGCTTGTTAAGATATTTTCAGTTAGCAACGTATGAAGTAAAACAATCTGTGTCTGTGAGCAATGAAGTAAGATTTTGTTTCATAATAATAAACAAAAAAATTCACTGACCATTTTGAATCCACCCTTTAATTTTAATCTCAGCAAGAGGAAGAGAAAGAAAAACAATGTGCATGAATACAGTGAATTAGGACAATAGCTAGTAATTAGGGCTGGAAAACATAAGGAAAGAATTCAGAACCTTATAGGATACTGAAGGACATAAGAATAAAAAATGAGGGAAAGGCAGTGATAAATTTTATAGGATCTATGATGAGGGTGATGAAAATTATGAAAATAAATATAAGTTCTACCAACATACTAGAAAACAATATGTCATAAAGCAGTTTTCCCCCCATATCTCAAAGTATATTTTTTAAGAAAATGTCTTGGATGTCCAGTTTCTCTTCTGACTTCTAAATACAGTGCTACTTATGACCTTTCACAACACTCGCAAAAGATTAACACTGAGAAGGAGAAAAACTTTCTGAAAATTACAGATGAACACAGGAAACCACGACACTTGAAGAGTCAAGACAGTTTCAGTCAGTTTGACTCTTACTGTGCAAGATTCTTAAGATCTAACGTGACTCTGTCATTAGCTGCTGCGAAGTCACCAACCCTTTACATCAGGTATTGCTGCCCTTCTTTGAATCATTTTATTTGAGAATATTTAACTATTCTCAAAGAGAGCTCTGAAAGCAGGATGTATGCAGGCAAAGACATAAAGTAATAATTTATTGGCTAATACATGAAAAATGCAGCTGGAGATTTTGAATTCCTGGGATAAACATTAGTGTGCTCAACAACCCCACAAAGGCACTGAAAAGTCTTTGCTGCCCATACAGCCATTAATGAAGAGAAGTATCAGACTCAGCTGCTCCCTAAAAGGTTGCTAAGCTTTGCCAAATTGCTGAACCCTCAGTTCCTTGCTTTAAGGTATTACCCCTCACTAAACTGCCGCCCCATGGAGACCACTGACATGCAACAGACTGACATTAATGACACCAAGTAACTCCTTGGACTGTCCTTTCTTTCTTTCTTTCTTTCTTTCTTTCTTTCTTTCTTTCTTTCTTTCTTTCTGACAAACAAGTTGGCAGTTTTCTTCTTGAATCTTTAAGATAATCACACACTCTGCATCTATAATTGTGCCTCTGCCTGTAATTTTCTCTCTTATCCTACTTAGTTCCACTCCCTGGACCTTCTCATCACATAAGAATTTCCTCAAAAGTCTGGACCAAATTTGTGCTGCTGAGCTACGTCAGAGCTGGGCCAGGGTAGTATAAACAACCAGGCCCAGAAGAGGCAGAGGAGATTACAGCAGAGTTTACATAAGAACAGATTTTATGAGAGCTGAAATTCCATGCCTGGCCTGGACACATGGAATAGAATTGATTGTACAGTTACTTGGCTTCAGCCCACTTTGCAGCAGTGTGCAAGCTAGGTGCCTAATTACTGGAAGTTCCCTCCTGTCAGGAGAGACTGAGAAGCTTCTCCAGGCAGAGAATTAGACCTTAATGGCCTAAATAAATAACTGTAGATGCCATCTTCTCCCTTCCTAATCCTTTCTCCCTAGAGGAAGCTTTGTCTAACAATCCCAACTAGGTAATTTAGTAAGGAAATATTCTGTACTTCCTAGGATGAACTCAGGTCTTTATTGACAATAATTTGTTATTGAAAAAACAAGCATTTACCCTATATTTACTGATAAATGATTAGTGCTCAAACTCTTTTACTTCTAAGTAGTTCTGCTAAAATCATGCATTCCATTTACATAAATACAAAGTGTTACATACATGTATTCAAACCACTTTTTAAAAGTCTATAACTCACTCTGCTTGCTCTGGACTCAGCATTCAATGCTGTTGCTGACAATTTGTGAAGCACATAGCTGCCTTAAGGCCTCTCAGATGCATATATATGGAAAGGAGAGGGGTAAAGGGCTGGAGACAGCCTGTGATACAAACCTAAGAATTAAAACTCCTGTCCCAGAGCAGAATTAGGGACGTGAGAAAGTTGAATTTACGGTCTTATTACTGCTGTTGAGATGGGAAGGGTGCTGGCAGCTGTGCTGAGAGAACCCATAACATGGTCTTGATAAGTAGTCACAAACCCCACAAGGAAGCATCATTTATGGCAGCAAGGGATTTCACAGCTTTTGGTTATCAGCCTGAGAGGTCTTCTCTGAATACTGCTGAACTACTTGTTTCCGGCCAGCAGCTCTTTGAGATTTAGAAGTACTTGGAAGAGATCAGGTTCTCCACACCAAGAAAAGGAGAAATCTTCTAGCCAAATGTCTGCCCCACATGCCCTGTGTGTAAGGGGTAGAGTCCTCCTCAGTGTGCCAATAACGGTCATAGCACGCATAAAGAAGTTGGCTTTGTGCTATATGCATAGTCCACAGCGTGGTCTGTTGCATTTCCCCAAAATTCCCTCAAAGAATGAAAAAGCACTTTAAATGCAGAAATCCTCTTCTATTTTGTGCATGTCCTGAAGGAGGTTATACCATGTTTACCCTCCACTACATCTTCCCAGGTGTCTTTGTGTCTAGCCTCTCTGCACAGTCTTTCCAAATGCCTGAACAGGCTGCATAAGATCCAGCCAGGCCAAGATATCTCCATGAATATGCCTTTGCAAGCTCATACTTAAGTGGCTCCATGTCATCAGGGTCATGCCCTGTCCTCATCCAGGGTACAAACACCTTTTATTACCTGAAAAAAGGGTAAGAACCCAGTGGGTGAGATTAGGTTGAGATCTGATTCCCTGATCCACTGGACACACATGCGCTAGAAACTACATAACGAAACGGTGAGCATTAGGATGTTCATACCATGTTTGGTTTTTTTTTTTCCTGTTAAGTTCTCCAGCTACTTCCCCCTGCAACCTGAGGGCAAGTCAGGCACAAGAGTCCTCTATGTGTGCCAGGATCCTGTGCCAGGCAGTAGCTACACTTTTCCCTCACCTTTTCATTTACTCTCCCATGTTCCAAGTGCTCAGGATTTCCTCACCCTGTTCCCTGACACCTTCCAAGCTGGTTTGCTCCACCGAGGAGAGGGCATTTGGTTGGAGATGTCTGTGAGATGTGGGGAGTCATAGCCACCATGGGGCCTTTTTCCCTTCCTGGATGGTGTCAAATCCCAGGACAGAACACTGACGGGAATTTTTATACATTTGGTCCTGTGACACGCATCCTGTTCCTCATTTTGTACTATTTTGTCTCATAGTCACATAATTAGTCTTTTTTTTTTTTTTTTTTTTCCTTTACTCCTTTCTCTCTTCAGTCAGACCTCATGTTTGGCTAAAAAGTAGTTCTGAAAACATCATTAGGAGCCACATTGGTTCATCAGGGCTCTGGTACCAAAAAAAAAGGCATACATAAGCCTCTTTTGCTACAGCCAGGTACATTCTGGGACACATTACTGCCTTATTTACCCATGGCTTCCCCTATCAAGCCAATTTTCAATTAGTTTCCTGAAGTCCTACTTTGGTTATGTTTATGAGCATCATTTTCTACTGAACAAGTATGGACTCTGTAAATCTTAGTCATGCAAAAAGTCTGAATGATTACAATCACAAGTGAAAATTATGAGGATGAGTAAGGGTTGCAGGATCATTCCATTAATTAATAAATGTCAGTAAAGTGCTTGAAATGAAAGCTGTGGTGGGAGTACAGCACATTCTAATGAAAACATCAGATTTATTTCCACAAGTTAGTAATGGACTTTGTAAAAGATCGGTGTTTCCAGAGTATAAGAAACTTCAGAAAAATTTATTTTCTACATGAATTGTGTGTATACTGAAAATTTGTATTCCATACATTAAGCAAAATAAAGTAAATATGGAAAAATGTTAACTGGTGGCTTAGGGCTGCCTGGAGGAGACCTTGCTGTCTACCCTTTTATGTTGGAATCTCCTGTGCAACATGTTGAAAGACAATTATTTTTAACTCACGGAAGATTTCAAATAATGAGTAGTGCTATAAAATTTCTCAAAAAAAACATTTAAATACTTCCATTTAATGTACTGTTTTATGAAGTCATTTTTTGGGGTAGGAGATATTTTAAAGATGAATTAATCACATCTGATTCCACTTAGCTCTACAAGCACAAAGGAAAAAGGCACTACCATTTTTCTTCTGGTTCTCAATACTTGTTTTAGAAATGTGATTTATGTGTATGCTGGTGTAAAAGCAGAAAGTGAAAGGACCATGGTTAAGCATTCCCCTTGGATAAAAAATAAAATGTGTTATTTTGCCACAAAATTACAACATTTGCAAAATATTATGCTTGGTGAAACATTCAGATTCCCAGAAGAGTATTTCAAGTGCTTTTGTAGCAAATGTTTTCCTCTCCTCTTCCAGCATTAAGAAGAAAGATTGTCAGATTAATAGACTAGAAGGAGGAGGAGTATTGGATACACTTTTCTGATTCTGATATATAAATTCAACACCTTTTTTTTATTATT
Organism: Lanius collurio; assembly: GCA_020086605.1. Lineage (NCBI taxonomy): Eukaryota > Metazoa > Chordata > Aves > Passeriformes > Laniidae > Lanius > Lanius collurio. The sequence goes on along the minus strand of JACBWW010000006.1, from coordinate 82,891 downwards.
GTCAGTAGAAAAGCAGCTTATTTAAACTCTAATATTTTAGAAACTCCTTTTGTCTCTAAACCAGGCCATTATAACATCCATTTTTCTAAAGCAGGTCTCCAATTTGTATTTTTACCTCACCATTTTCCTTTTTTTCCAGTTTTAAATAAATTATTATGTATCTGGAGCTCACACTAGGTAACACCAGGACACACCTATTCCAGAAACAGTGATACCACTATCATCAGATCTATTTTAAGAATGAGTGCTACTTAAGGATACAGTAGAAGAGCACCATTTTTTTTTTTTTTATTTTTTTTTTTTTACTATTTATTCATAATTTTTTAAGGAGAAAAAAAATACGTGCATGCCAGGTGGGTTTTTAGAAGCTCTCAGAGCTTTATTCTACATTTCTTCTTATAAAAGGATAGTTCCCATGGTAACAATTACATCATTTAGCACACATACTACCTGAGGAAAACAGAACCATTTAATAAAGAAACACATATTCACCATTGTGCGATGTGAATTGATTTACTTGTTGCCTAATTATGTTTCCTAAAAACAGGAAACTGCACCAGTTTTCAATGCCAGCAAGACCACTTGCCTGTCAAAATAATCCTTTCTGCTCCCAGTTCTTTGCAGCTCCAAACCCCTCTCTGCTATTCATTTCTAGAAGTCTTGATACTGTTCAGCTATGATTGAAAAAGAACTTACTCTACCTATGCCATTTCTTTTTACATGCTCATGTCTTTCTTCTTCTGATGTTGAATGGTATTGGAGATCTTCTTTATTAAAATTAAAATAAATAAAAAAAATAAAATAAAATAAAATAAAATAAAA
>JACBWW010000006.1:31443-81694 GCA_020086605.1 Lanius collurio | reverse complement strand
ATGTTTTTCACACATTTAGCTAACGTCTTGCAAGACAATTTGGATTATACTCTTACAGGAGTTTTCAAAGGACACCTACTTTTTGTACTCGCATCTCCCACATACGACCCATTTACAAATACTACACATGCAGTCAAAAGAGGTACACAATAAAGATCTGTAAGTAAGAGTTGATGTTATCCAGTACGCAGCTTTTCCTACTGGCCAATATTTTTTCTCCTCCCACTTTTTTTACACATTCTGTGTATTCTCATTTAATTTTTGCCTCTCAGACTGTAATCTCTCCTGAGTACCTGTGTCAGTTCTTTGGGATATTGAAAGCCTAATTCTTTCTTCCTTTCTTAACAATTAATTATTATCACCTATTATCTATACATAAGCTTGAAGTAATTCTCTTGACTCCTTCTTAATTTTTGTTGGTTGCTGCATGAGACTCTGCTTTTTGATAAAACAAGAAAATACTTCTGTCCTTCTGATTATTAATTTCTCTAGCGACTATTTGAATTCTAGTTTTTCTTTTATCAAATAAAATTGGGAGTACATGAGGACATGCCTGCACTTGTCAATCTGGAAAAAAATGTAAAGTGAATGTTTAAGTGCATTAACCTTCACGAGTCAAGCAAAAAAAAAAAAAAAAAAGAAGAAAGAAAAAAAAAAAAGGTATTTTTTCTTTTTTTGAACTTATGAGGGCACACATTTTCCAAACATTTAAACCACAGTGTTGAAACACTGAAATGCACATAGAATCTGCCCACAAACAACATAACCCTGAAAAATGCTGCCACAATTCCACTACCGTCTCCTTAGGATAAGTGCTGTTTAAATTCATTTATTTCCTGGGAAATGATTTTCTGATCTGTCAAGGCAAATAGGTACTGTGGGATGCAAAATTAATCAAGAAAAGGGAAATGAGGTATTTTTTAGGTTGCTTTCTATCAAAGAAGCCTCTCATTATTACAGCAGACTAAAGTGAAGTGGCCAAAGATAAGCGGAAGAACAGAACTTAGAAGTGAGAAAACGACTGAGCCAGACAGCGCTTCTTTAAGAGAGAGAAGAGCACAATCTTTTGTGGATGACTGATTTTCACTAACATAAATGGTAAGGTGTTCTACAGAAAGTTCTCCCCTCTTCGTGCTGTATATAGGAACTGCAAAAGAAACAGCCAAAAAATGCCTTAGAATTTAGGCTGTGTGTTCATAGCTTTTCAGGGGTTATTGTTCACTTGAGATCTTCAGGTGCATTCAAATTATTTCTTCTCAGTGCAAGATACATAGAGAATTACGGTGACTCACTTTTGCAGAAGTGCCACTGTTTTGTTCAAGTCTGTATGTGACTATGTACTCATAAATATACGACCAGATTAATCTTCCTGGTTTGTCCAACTCTTTTACATCCTCCTTCAGTGTTAGAATAGGTAATGTCTTAGTTTCAAGGTCTTTTGTTTCCCTTGACATTTTTGCATAGTTAAAAACACTTGGATATCTTTTTTAATTTCATAAAGAGGCTTATAGGAAGCAATTTCCTCATAATACTCCTAGTTTTTCTGTGTAGTGCCTTGTATTCCCAGTTCTTACTTATGACCTTTCATGCTGGAGACAGATTACACCTAAACAGACAACACCTCAGTCTTCAGAGAAGGCTTTTAGATCAGAAAAAGATGAAATAAAAGTGCAGTCAAGTTAGCACTTTCATTACTTCTAAAGGTTTGCAAGTCTCTAGTGCTTTAAAAAAAAAAAAAAAAAAGTGATGAAATTCCTGTCCATGCACTTATGTGACCTTTGTGGAACTCCTGCAAGAAGTAACAGGATTCATATTTTATTTAGAAACATTATATAATTAATATGTTATTAATCTCAGTATGTATGCTGACACTTGAAAGCTTGGCTCTATCACATATTTTGATGTTTAATTTTTCCTCAGGGTCTAGGCCCATGAGCCTAAGGACTTTTGTTTCTTCTGTGAGAAATTAAAGTGGGAATATATGTTGCTGAGATCCTCTCAGAGTAGCTAACCCGAGACCTAAAAAAGGGGATCCCTGCAATGACTGAGTGACTGACAAGCTGTTAGGATGCTGATTCCATGACTACTCTATCACTCTAATTCACCATAAATCTGCCCAGTAGCCAAAAGAAACAATCTGATTCCTATATCTGCACAGAGTAAAACCATTTTCCAACCAGATGGCCAAAGAAACAGATTATGTCACTGATCTGGCACAAAATTGTTTGTTTGTTTTCTTGATTTATGTCATGTAGGTCAATTTGCATTGCTGCATGAATACTAGTGCTAACAAATGGGAATGTGTAGCTGGAGACCAGAAGTGTGATCATCCTTTTGGACAGCAAAAATGAATTTATGTCATTTAAAAATAGCTGTATATCCCTGAACTAACTCAGACAACTAGATCATAATGACTTCTATACAGCCCTCCTAAAATTTTCACCTGTGATTTTCATTCCAAGATGGATGGACTCCTAAGAGGGAACACCTTCTCTCCTGCACTTAACCTGCCCTAACACCTGGAGGGCAACAGCTGTATAGGTCTTTTTAACAGGATGATTTGCTGTATTCATGCAAATATTAGTGAGGCCAACTAAGAGAGTTCTCAATAACTCTACCCTCCTTAAGCTTCTGTCACCCAAGATGCTGCTCTGCATACAATGTAATCCAAATAGTAAACTCAACTCATACTTAAGTTTAAAACAGCTAGAGAAAATCTAAAGTGAAATTCAATGTGCAAAACATTCAATCAAAAACTAAATTACAATCTCCATTGTGGAGCAATTCCAAGAAAAGGCAAGTCTGATAACAAGAATGCAGAGTGATGCAGGCTCAACAATTTACTTTTCTTCCTAACGGTTAAATGAAAATTATGTTCTCAGTGCCAGGCACGTCCTACTACAAGGATAATTAAGGCATTGATTCTGATCTAAATTAGAAACACTAGGAAAAAAGAGGAACAGGAGATTTGCCTTTGACTTCAGCTTAGCAGTAATTCACCTTTAAAGTTTATTTGTTTTGTTGTCAATATTTTTTATTATTATTATTATTAATAATAATAATATTGTACAGAAACCTTTCTTCCACAGTCTTACAATACAAGAGGCAAAACCTGAACATTCTAGTATTAATGTGAATTACTGAAGAAGTATGTAATCCTCCATTGCTACTTTCCTCTTATGAGACTTGAGCATTTTCCATATCTCTGGTCTGAACACACCCTGGCCTCATTTTACCAGCATGGTGGAATAAGACACAGATGAACAACAGGCATTCACACTAATGAAAACTCTGCATGCAGAGGCAAAGGTGGAGCTGGAGTGTGCTCCATTAGATCTACACAGAGCATGTGTCTGTGTGAGCCAAACCCCGGACATATGTCAAGAGCTTTAAAATCTCAGTCTGTGCTTGACTGAATAACTATCTCCACTGAAAACCTGTTAAGGTTGCATCTTAATCCCTGTTTCTGAAATATGACTTACTTATGCAAAATCAGAGGTCTGCAGAGAATCCCATTCCATAGGTTTGCAGATAAACAGAGTTCATACAGGCTTGGTGGATACCAGTGGAGGAGATTCATTCACATCTAATTATGACTATTTTGCTTTAAGTTCTTTCTTGTTATCATAAGCCTAATCATATCAACTGGTTTTTGAAGATTTTTTCAGCATCAAGTGACTGATTCGTATGTTTTTCTGATATGAGTTCTCACACAGATGAATTCAACTGAACAGTATGAATGTCTCATTTTACTTACCCTAAAAGAAAGGTAAATCTTCCACATAATGTAGTACTGACAGTAAAGCATTGACAATAAAAGAACAACATAGACAAGTATTAATTTGCATTATTTAATGGGCTTACTATGACCATGATCTCTGTTCTCTGTTATTTGCTCTCCATTTTCATTTGAACAACCAGATTTTATTGGAATAAATGCTCACAGAAAATGAAGTTAAAAGTCATGAGTATTTGCAGAGGCCAAACATTTAATTTAGACAAAAGTTATCATTATGGAAACACTTTCTCACTTTGTGAGAGATCACAGTAAATCATACCGTAGAACTCTCTAGAAAAAGGCAATATATAGGATTGATTTGAAATTACAAGTTTGAAAGAGTAAATACATTTAAAAGGATGCACATTCAAAGACATGAATTGTCTGATAGAAAGCATAAAAAAGCAGAGCTGACATTCATGTTATTGCATGGAATTTATAGAAGAGAATAAGGACTAATTTAAAAATAAATCTGTTTAACCTAAATTTAAAAGGAAAGCTGTATTTTAAACTGTTTTTTTCTGTACACCTTAAAACATTTTATTTCCACTTATTTCACCATAAGATGTGAAAACTCTAAGCTGAGTTCTCAGCTCTATGTTTTCTGTTGCTAGATGATATATTCTAGTCAAGGAGAGTACATTTTGATTTTGGAAAGAAAAAAAATTAATAGTCAATATTACTCAGCAAGCCTGGGGCTTTTTTGTCAGGGGAAAAACAAAAATAAACAAGTAAAACCCAACAAAACAAAAAATGCAAACCAAATAGTCAGAATTAACTGTAATGAGAAGAATGTTCTTTGAAACTGCTATCTCACTTTCTTTTTCAGGATTTTTATAAGTGGACCAAGCTTCTCTCTTGTCAAGTTTTCCCCTTGAGTAGGAGAGCTGATGAGTATTGATTCTGTTCACAAATACAGGTTTGTGGTGCTGAAAAATTAAGCTTTGTCATTTAGTACAATCCAATTCTGTGATGTATTTTTTATAATTGTTTTTTTTCAGAATAAATTATTTTCTCTGAAGTAATCTAGACAATATCTAAACCTTTCATCTTAGCAAGAAAGGAATAATAATAGTATCAGGAAAAGAAGACTAGAATATTTTGATAGTTTTATGTTTCCTGTAAAAAAAATTTTTAACAGCTCTTTTCAATGCCTCATATTCTTTAAATTCCCCAAATAATTCTTATGTGGCTTTTGTTTCATTTTATTTCTGTCAGCTCATGTCCTCTGCAGAAAAACTCTTACAGAACCATACACACAGAATTCATACCCATGAAAATGATGGAAAGAAACTGCAATTGAGTATGCCTGATGTCTGAAAGTGACTAATTCCCCTCTTTAAGAGTAGCTGAAAACAGTCTCCTGAATTGACCAGGTGACTGACTCATACATAAAGATAAGCTTGCTAACTAAATATCTGCATAAAACAAGTGTCTGTAATTCAGGCTTTGTCTTGTTGCTGCTATTTTTTTTTTTTTTTAATTTTATTAGCAAGAAACATATTTATTTAGCAATGTTTTTGTTGTTAGGTAACACATCCTATTTTATGCTAGAGAAAATTTTAAAGATTGTACAACTTATAGAAACTATGTGCATAAAATAACTTAACATTGTAAGCAGGAGGAAGTTAGATAATTTTTGAACTTTCTGACTTGATTACAGTGGAAGTGAATTGTGTGAGTTTTAATCCTTTGCTTTCTATCCACTCAGGAGTTCTGTTTTGAGATGTGATTTTTTTTTAATGATAGTATTTGTTGAAGTGACATAGGATTTGCTAGATGTTCCAATGATTTGATGTGTTTATTGTTCTCATCTCTTGCTGAGCACCTGCAGGCAGCATGTAATTGGAATACACATTTTGATCTTTAGGACTTTTTTTATATCTCAAGATTGGATTATCTGTTTATTTGCTATTGATGTATTTAGCTTTTAAGGACTTTATTTTTTTTCTTTTGTTTCGGTGATTTGCTGTTAACTCATGAAGACTCTATAGTTACAACAGCTAGTCTCCTGCAACTCAAACCTGGAGCATCTGAAATAGGGCACAATCACACAGTAGAAATCCACATCTTTAAAAAGGTGTTCTAGGAGCAGCAATTATCTGTGCATGATTACCTCCTAACCTGCTAAATGGCTAGTTCAGATCTCCTGCTGTCAGTAAACAACCAGGGGCTGATTAACAGTCTTGTTATCATTCCAAATCCCTTTGATGTATTCTGTGCTACTTTTGACCTCTTTTTTTCAGTTGTATGTGTGTTTCTGGAGTAGGTTACCAATTTCAGCTGTGGAAAGAAAAGAGTAATTCAGCGTGTCTGTCCTAAAATGGAATATCCCAACTGAATATGAAAGACTCAGTGTCTTACCTGATGTTATTTTAGAAACCATTTTCCAACCCCCAAAATACACTTACTTTCACTGCGTCTTGTGAATCCCTAAACCTAATTTTTTCCTTTAAGTATTTCCTTAAGTATTTATAACCGAACACAGACTGGCACTATTGTAAGTAGAAAACAAGTACAAAGTATCTACATACCTGGAAAAGGAATAAGAGTTTTCATGTTTCTTAAATAGTACCTTAGCTTTACTTTTAAGACTGTTGCATTGCAAAGATTATAATAATCCAGTTCTATCAATTTCCTACTGTACTAGTTTGAAAACAAACCAGTGGGAGGCACCAACTCAGAATAAAAATTTAATAGGGAAATTTAAAAAAATAAAGGCAGAAAACACTTGTTTAAACTGGCAGAGTCAGGATACAACCTGACACCCTGTTAGTCAGGGTGGTGGTAGCAGTCCAATGAAATGGTGGCTGCAATCCTGAAGTGATGGATGTGGTTGTGTTGAAGCGGTGGTTCTGTAGAAAGGGTCTGCCCTTCCTTGGAAGCTCCAGTGGTGGCTGTGTAGCCCCTGTCCTCTGGGAATCCAGGGGAAAAGGTGTTTTTGGCGTTTGGAATCTCAGATTATATCCAGGATGGAATGCTTGGATCCTCCTTCTGGGTGGAGCATCCCACAATGGGATGATGAGTCCTGAGGCAAGGCATTGATGGGCCAATTGACAGAAGATAGTCCAGAGGGAGGAGGCTGGGAAACACTGCCTAACCTGGTTTCAACAGCTCATGAGGATGGTAATAGAATACACTGCAATCCATGGCACCTACTAGATGGTTGTTATGGGATGTGTATATTGTCTCTTATGAAGTAAATTAAAATCATCAATTAAAATTGTGTTATTCACCAAAGACCTTATAGGGTCTACAGTTTCTGGTAAATAATAGTATGGGCTAAACTACGACCAATGACCTACATGGAATTTTTTTCTCCCTTTTCTCCAGTTTTCTGCACCTGTTGGTCTGATAATAGCCTTCAGTTTAGCGAGAACCAGATAAAAAATTAAATTGCTGTTGACAACTATTGAAACAAGAAGTTAGTAGCAGAGGTTGATAACAATTGTATAAGAATATCCGGGAAAACTTAAATGAGGAAAGGAAAAGTTCATTTTCTGAAGTTCTCTAAAGGTTTATGTACAACTCAAGAACAGCTAATAAATAATAAACTCTATTGATTTTATGTGAAATAGAAGAGTTCTGGCACATCTTAATCTGAAAAGCACTGCACCCTTTTAAAGAACACACCTTTACTGCCACTCTTTATTCAGAGTCCTGCTCAGTTTCACCTGATGCTTTGAAGTGATCCTGAGGACATAAGAAATGCTGGATGAGGCTGGCCCAGCTTCATTTAGCCCATGAGATGTTACGTAGAAGACGCATGAAAGTCTAACCATTTTTTGTCCATTCTCTTTGCACTCCTCCAGCATGCAAATATGAGAGATGTTGGAAAGAACACCTTTGCCCAGTTCTTTCAATAATCACTGAAAGAATTATACTGAGCATGGGAATCATCGTGGCAACTGTAGAGAGGACTATATATCTGCAATGAGGAAAACATGAAGAAAGAGGATACCTTCTGGTACTTCTGTTACACTGGAAGGGAAAAGGCAAAATTTCCTGAATAGGAAGCAAAAGAGTGACTCTCAGAACTCCAGCCCCCAGCCACAAGCTGCAGCTCTATCCCCACAGCAGTGCAGGTCAGTGCCACCATTATAATGTAAAGCCTTCCCTCTAGCTCTCTGTGCTATTCAAGGAAATTTTAATCAGGTTAAAATGGGGTTCTTATCGACCAAACAATGAAGGCAGAATAAAGAAGACTAAAATAAATAAAGCAAATTACATGCAATTCAAGAACTACAATGAAACAACTTGGTGATTGTCCTTTTTCTGGCATGGTAATAACATTCATAACTGGAAAAAAGTTGTCTGTGCAAAAGACAAAGTTCTTCACAGTGTGGTAAAAATTTTTGCATGAACTGAGACTCTCTATGTGTTTGAATAAAGGACACATTTTTTGAACTTGTTTTTTAACATAAACACAGAGCAGTATTAGGAGGGAAAAATTAAAGAAAAGGAAAACTAAGGTAGAGAAGGAGGAGGAGGAGCAGCCCCGAAGGAGATATAAATATATTTTTCAAAATAAAATGCTGTATTGCATACCATTCATGGAGAAACAATGAAAGTATAGCTTGATAGTCAACAGGATAATTCCTTATAAACAATATTGTTGTAACTGGTAATCCTTGCAACATATATAAGACAGCGACGAACTTTGAAGGAAAGATGAAGAGATATTTCTTTAGATGTTCAGGGATGATTTATTCCTCCAGCCACATGACTGGAGTTCTCAAGCAGACCCCAGTCATGGGACCCTCCTCTCCATGCCCCGGGCACCCAAACCACCCAATCAAGGAACAGGTATGGGGCGCATGTGGCATGGGAGCATTTTCATGGCAAATGAATAAGCCTGGTTTAGTGAGGGGAATCAGAAAGGGAAATTTGGACTGGGCGTATATGGGGGATAAAGAGGCATGGGATAAAGGGGAAGGTAGGATAGGGGAAAGGATAGGGATTATGGGATATTGTTTAGCATATCTACTACCTTTGACAGGAGCACCCCCAGGGCCTGTAACACATGCAGCCTGTGAGTCCTTTCTTCCTTGAACAATGTTAAATTCTACTCTTTCTCCTTCTTCTAAGCTTGGAACATCACTTTTGGGGTTATTTTTTACAATAGCAGATTTATGGACAAAAATACTTTCTCCAGTATCATTTTTCAACAAGAAACCATAATTTTTCTTTTCATTATACCATTTTACAGTTCCAAAAACCCTAGCTGCGATAACCTTTTCCTTTTTCCGAGTTCCTTTGTTCTTGCTTTCACTTTCGGTTTTGCTCACTCTTGTGCTGGAGCTGCTGCAGCTAGGACAGCTGGGGCCAGGCCTGCCAGCACATTCCTGCCCCTTGGGATCGCATTTGGGGTCATGCAGGTCCAGTCTGGCTGTGCTGCTGCACACTGCCACTGCTGGCTGCTCCGCCTTCGGCCACCTCTGCACCGCTGCTTGGTACTGTGCTCGCTTCTCCTCTGGAGCTCCACATGACTGCTCCATGCTTTCCGGGCTTTCGTGCAGCTGCACAGCTGTACCCTGTAAGGCATTCCCATGTGCACAGCTTTGTACCGCCGCCGCTGCCACCGCCGCTGCTGCTGTCGGCTGTGTCGTTTCTGTTGGCTAGCGCAGTTGCCTTCTCACCCCCACGCTGCTCTAGCTCAGCTCGGCGTGGCTCACTGTGGTTGCCATAGCGACTGCTGCTATTGCTGCTGCCTTTCTCAGTGTCAGGCTCGGGCTCACACCATCGCTCGCCATGCGGCGCCAGGCGGCCATTGCTGGGACCTCTGCCACCACTGCCCTCACCGCCACCCTCGCCGCTTGCACCTCTGCTCTCGTGGCTCACTTTTTGCATTTTTCAGCAACTATTTCTACTCGCTGTCCTTCTTTATTCACTGTAAGAATACCTCGGAGACCCCTAGGAATGCACTCTCACATCCAGCGTCTTCGTCGTCGCTCTCTCGCCCGCTGTCACTTGAGAGTGCACTCCGATACAGGGATGGGGTCTGCTCTACACCTTGTGCTTTCAGGGGGCTGGGCACCTCCACTGCAGGCACCTCTGCCACAGGCACTTCTGTGTTACTGGGACCGAGTATGTGCTTTATAAGCGCGTCTTCAATTGCCAAATATGGTAGGATCAATTCTACTACCATTCCACTTCTTGACTGGATCATTATCAACTCATCGATTTCTTTCCAAAAATTGTCCCCTCTAGTCACAGGAAAATCAACATCAAAAATTAAGTCTCGAGTGACATAAAAGAAATCTTTGAAAAGCCAGTTTAAAAAGTGTTCTAAATGTCCTGGGTCCAGTTTTGCATTTTGTTGCGCTAGTATTTCTTTCACTTCCAAGTACATTTTTTTCTACGGCTCAGACAGCCACAACTCCTCTGATTTCTCCATCTGGTCAGGAAGTACAGCCAAAAACAAGACAATAAGAAAGTTCAATTACTCACAATTCACATCGGTGTACTCCGGACCTTTAGAAATCATTTTCAGGGATCGAATGCCCTCATTCTCCACCATTTGTTGTAATTGGTAATCCTTATAACAAGTATAAGAGAGCAATGAACTTGGAAGGAAAGATGAAACGATATTTTTTTAGATGTTGATGGATGTTTTATTCCTCCAGCTCTCATGGCCGGAGTTCCCAGGCAGACTCCAGCCATGGGACCCTGCTCTCTTCCCAGGCCCGGGCAACCAAACCAGCCAATCAGGAACAGGTGTGGGGCACACGTGACATGGGGACAGGGACAGGGACAGACCTGTACACTGCAGGGTCCCTCTCCTCGGGATTTCAGGTGAGAGGCACCTCCACACAATATCCTGGGTATACAGTCATACAATTCATCAGTTAAGTTCTGCTTAGATCAGACAAAACTTTTGAAAAACTCTTTTGTATGTCTTTCATTGAATAATTTTCTTTATTCATTTCTCACACTGTGAGTTTCTGAATAATCCAGAACTTTCTTCATCTTCTCAGTAAGAAATCTAAATTATAAACTTCACATTACAGATTAGTAGAATTCATTCCTAATTTTCGGTCTTGCTTCAAGTGAGTAAAATTCTCATCTTGCAGCCAGCAGAGATTCTATGGATAATCTTTCTAATGTGGTCTTTCTAACTGTTCAGTCTTCACTTTACATTGTCGCTTTGCTCTTGACTTGGAGGGGGAAATTAATTCCAGTAGAGTATAATTTCTATTGTTCTGTCTGTAGAAAAAAAAAAAAAGTAACCATTCTTCATAGGCTGTTATAATATATTTTGGGGTCCAAAGCACAAAATGGTGAGCATTAAATGAGTCAATGAGACAGCCTGAGAGTTTCTCAGACAAGGAAGCATATAAATGGCTATTAGAACACATTGGTGAAATAACAGTTCTAGTAGCTGAATGTATCCTCTGCTGTAGATAAGATGCCAAAAGAAGTCTTTGTAGCTAATTGTCACAACAAAACCCCAGAATACTAATTAGTCATTTCAGATAAATTTTAGCACGATCCTTCTTTAATCTGAATATTTGAAAATTAAACTTTGAAACTGAATTTGGGTGAACACTAATTTTTCACACACTATAGGATATTGTTTAGAACTACATAAAGTTAGAAATAACTTGGAACTCTGAGTTGATGGAAAACAGAAATGCCATAGCTGTTCTGTGCTAGTTGCAACTGAGGTATATTGATGGGGCAGTTTACTGTAAAAAGTAGGTCATCAATACACCAGTGTAGTTAGAAAATTAAGGTTCAGGGACAGATATTGACAGATTGAGAAGGAACAGTAGAGGCTAGAAAGAAAAATAAATGTTTGCAGAAAAATGATTAGAGTTGAATCCTAAGGAAGACACTACAGGTTTTTAAGAGACTAAGAATGAGCCTTGTTCCCAAATGAAAACGTAAACCTAAGTGTAGATGTTGCTTTGAAAGCAGATTAGGATTTCCTAGATGAACAATTGATATATTCTGCAAGTATTACTTTACTTCCTCACATAAATGTGAACTGCAAATAGATGTCTTACATGACAGTTTACTCTTTCTGCCATAAACCCAAACCAAAACAAAGCATAATACAACAGCCTTCTTCTCTTGACAGATATGTGCATTATGTTTTCCAAAGCCTCTATGATTCTCCTGCATGCAGGAGAAAAAGGATGACAAATTCTGATTAATTTATTCTCAGCACCTAAGACATGTAAAACTTATGTTTGTGGAAAAATAAAAGGTTAAAAAAAGGAAGGAAAAAAAAAATCATTTTCCCTCCTCTAGAAATGAGAGGAACAACAAGAAATCAAGAAGGAAGATACCTAAGTGAAAGAAGAAATTTAGAACACGAGAGTAAAAGAGAACAGAATGTGAATGACACACATCAGCATATTTGGAGTTAATAACTCAGGACACTCTTTTGTGATCTGTATGTCTGTGTTATGTATTCTCTCCCCTGATGCTTCATGTATGCAGCTGAGCTAGGAAATGTCATGACTGTAGGATTGTTTAGATATACATGAAGAAAGAGAATTCTCCATTCCTTCCATTGAAATTTATGACTTTTACTTTTTAGCCAGAAACAGCCTGATTGTCAGCTTATTACTGTCTTAAATGGTATCTGACAGATTAAACATGTTACTGATCCTGCACTTTGTTTCTATGAACATCTGGGAGTGGACAACATTTCTAGACAGCTATGAGGTCATATCTTGAAACTTTTGATATTTTTCAATAAACTATGTTGGCTTAATTGACTACTGAGGATGAGATAATCCCACTAGACCCACAATAAATACAGTTAACCTGAGAGTATGGCACAAACTGCCCTGTCTTGCTGTTGATTCTAACTCTAAAAGCAGAACTTCATTGCCATTATTTTCAAAAGTGACCTCTATGTTTCAGTTATCTGTGCATGTTTATCTGGGGACAAGGCATTAGGCTTTTCTTTCATTTTCTAAATATACTTCTAATTCTGAGCAGCAAATCTTTTACGTTTCTCTTGTTGTATACACCGAATTGCCACATGCTTTTGTAAACTGTGGCCCTACTCTCAGTAGATATATACTAAGCTCAAGTTACCATCACTCCTTCTAGCTTTGTGTTCGGAAATTAGAATTGATATGACCCAGTTCTTACAAATGTGGCACTTGAGATTTATACACCTCTACAGAACTGTTTTTGTATAAAAGAACAACATATCCAAGATGGGTATTTCCATCAGGGAACTCTTGTGACTGGCAACAATTTGGAGAGGGTTATAAGGTTTCACTGTTTCTCATTGTATTTTGTACATTTCTATTGTTTTTTATTATTTTATTATCTATTACTACTATGTAAAAAGATAAATTCATAGTGATTACTAGGTAAAATGCTGCTTGACTCATCCTCTGGAGTAATGTCATTAGGGACCAAAATGCCAGCTTTAACACAGAAATCTTCACTGCCTCCTGACACTGAGCCGCACTACACCTGCCAGTCTGCCAATAGTCAGTTTTCTTGCTTCTTTTTTTAAAACTGAGCTGAAGCATCTAATTAAGTTTAAAATAGAATGGCCCTGGGAAGAACTATTCTGAAAGCTGCAGTAGAGATAGCAGCTCCTCTTCACTGGGGGCTAAGACTCTCAACACCACATTCTTTCATGAAATCACAAGAGTTTTATGTAAGCAAAAGGGGGATTTTGCAAAGTCAGCCAGAACAAAGCAGCCATGTAACTAAAGAAAAGAATTTTGTATGCATACAGAGGAGAAATTAACTTTGGGAAAGAATGAGTGCCAGGTAAAATGCAAATGGATGGATGAACAGTATTTGTGCTGGAGTTCCTCGGCCTGGTTTGGCAACAACATGGCTAAAGGGAGAAGAAAAATGGTTTAAAAGGCTTCAGCACCATGTTCTGAAAGTTTCAGCTTGACTTAGTAGCAAAATCTCCACTGTAGTTATCACAGTCAGTGTAAAAGTCTAGGCCTTTTTTCCAAAGAGGCCTTCTGCATCAGAAAATGTTAGGCCCCACAGGCAGAAGATGAGAGGAGGAATTATTGGTTGAGTTTGTGCATGAACTAAGAAAATCAGTTTCAGCCACATCCAAAAGGCCTGATCCTGAATGCCTGCAGTACTATTTGAATTCATTAACTTCAGCCAGCAGCTCACAGAGGGTCAGACTGTGATTTTGAGGTACAGGCCAAAACCAATGAACAGTATGTCTGAAAGCTACAGTAGAAGAAAGGCCAAGTAATGCAGATCCCTTTTATTCAGGTCCTTATACCTAGTGGAAAAAAAAAAGCAATTTGTTGTGTTATGTGTTGTTTTCTTCATGCTTTCTCAGCTGTATTAGCTAGCTATTTTCTTTCAATAGTCATGTTTGATTTTCATAAAACAAAGGTGTTATAGCACATAGAATAATTTTAACCACCCTACAAAAAGACAATCTTTGATTCCAAAATACCTGTATATTCCAATGTTGATTTTGTTGAAACTACTAGGGTTATGCTTCCTGGATTTTTTTTTTTTTTATTTACTTTATTATTATTTTTCCCATATCCAGAGATATTGAACAAATCAACAGGTACTTAGAAAAATTCTTGAGAGTTAAAAACAATTCATTCATTTTTGCAATAGGCCTAGAAAAGAAATACTTTTTTTTTCCCATGAAACCTGGTATAGAGAAAAAGTACTTAGTAGTTTGAAGAGGAAGCACAACCAAATACCAGTTATCCAATTTCTCCCTTTAAGTTTGAGCGTTTGTGTTGATAAGATATGTGTGGTGTTTGATATTTCCTCCTAAAGATAGCATCTCTAAGTGTATGGAAATACTTTCTAGCAGTTACAAGGTCTGTTGGGTATAGAGGAACTGTTCATTGGCAAAGTTGTAATCTCTTGCTTTGGTTCCTCAGGTACCTTTATTAAAAGCTAAAGTGTCCTCCTTTTCTACTCCGTAACTATATCAATGATCAAGAAAAATTCAGAGAATGTAGAGGAAAGATAAGTGCCTACTTTGGAGTGAATGTCAGGAAATTATCTTATGAAAACATAGTTTTGCAGGTATCTTATTAAATCATAGTTTTTCAGGATGGTACCAACAATAAACAGCAAGGGGAGAAAAATGGTGTTTGTAATATTTAGAAATAGACTATCAAGATAAAATCTGCTTTGACAACAACAGGCCTACTTATTTGCTTTGTGGAGCTATACTCATAAAAGACAGAAAAGGCACAATTTTAAATTATGTTCCCAAGATAGGCATATTCAAGAAACTACAGGAAGGTGATCCCCCAGCAGCTGATAGCCTGCAATCATCTGTAAAATCTCTATTAAAAAGACAGTCATCTTGACTCTGTAATATAAATATCAGCTTGGCAGAAAATAGTAATCTCTTTCTGAGGTGTTTTCCTGACAAAAATTAAAAATTTTAAGCATGGAATATGGTAATGCTAAAGGGAAAAGCCCCCAGTGCAATAGCTACCGTGTTCTTAACACTTAATTTAGAGTCTGGGGTACAGGATAGATGCAGCTGTCCAATATAATTTCAGACAGTGTGGCTTTTACATTCATATTTCAAGTTTAAAACTGTAAATTATTACCTATATAGAGAAGATAATTTCCTATATATCTTTCCCAAATACTTTCTCCTTAGAATGCTTTCTCCCTGCTGGCTGGAGATTTGTGATCAGTTCTTTCTCCTGTGTTGGCAATTGTCAATGATGACAGCAATGTTTCCAGTGACAATATCTCCTTCTTTCACTGTTTCCTTTTCCTTCTTCTTTATAAGGGAAGACTGGGAAATGAGAGGAAGAGAGAATAATATATATAACATACCAACAGGATGCTCTGTTTTTCTTGCATTGACTCATGACTTTCAGCAATATCATAGACTTCTCTTTTTATGATAGGATTTCTTTTTTTTTAATTCTGCTCCCCAGAGAGAAGTATTATAAGTGGGTTTTTTCCCATATTTGTGCCTAGACATAAAAGTAAATTGTAGGGGTATATTTAGTAAATGTACTACCAGAACACTATTGATAATGAATGTTGGGTGTTTAGAGAGAAAAAAAGCATGGTAACTACTCCCTGAGGCTGCCATTAAGTTGTTCTTTAACAAAACATCTCACCTGGAGAGCTTTCAAATGAATTCCTAAAACTAGCAATCTTTCCTTAGCAATTTCTCTTGTAGAAAATACAAACATTATATAACACTAAAAGGTAAACTTTTTAAAATTTTGTTTGTTACTGTTCTCTGCTCCACTCCCCTTTAATTACTACAACTTTTCTGGAAATCACTTTCTGTGTGGAAGGTGCCCCTCACATAAGTGTGTTATCAGTGTTTACACCCCTGGAGCACTGCACTTCATGATGATGCAGCTCAGATCAGCCAGGTGCTGCCCTAGATAGCAGTCTTTCCCTGTGGGCACACCCTGGTTTGTAATGTAGCCATGCAACCTACTTTAAAAATTCCCACCCACAGACACACTCATGGAGTTAGCCTTTTCCTTGCTGAAAGCAAGACTTTTAGGAAATACCCTCAATGGAGTATTCACATTTCTACTTGATAAGCAAATCAGTAATAGGGGAGCCTGTAATTTGGTTTAGTGTGACCTAATGCTCAGATATGCAGCCAATAATGTTTATGTTATATTTGGGGTTTGAGGGTTTTTTACTACAGAGTAACCATTATGTGATTATATTTATTAAGCAAATCTCTGCCTCATTGAAATATTCCTCTTTATAAACTTTCCAAAAGGCAACACATTTTAACCAATGTAGAAATGTGCAGATCCTTATGGATCATTTATAAAGGAATGGTATGATATGGTGGGATAACCCTGGCTGTATGCCAGGTGCCACCAGAGCTGTTCCATCAATCCCATGCTCAGACTGACAGGTGAGAAAAAAAATCCAAGTGACTCATAGTACAAGAATGGGGAGAGATCACTCACCAATTACCATCATGGGCAAAACAAACTCAACTCAGGGAAATCAGTTTAATTTATTACAAATCAAATAAGAGTAAGATAATGAGAAATATAAACAAATTTTGAAAAAAAACCAAACTTCCCTTTTTCCCAGGCTCAACTTGACTTCCAGTCTTCTCTTCTTCCCCAGTGGTGCTGGGGCACAGACAATGAGGGTTCAGTGGTCAGTTCATCACATGTTTTCTCTGCTGCTCCTTCCTCCTCAGGGAGAGCTCTCACACTCTTCCCCTGCTCCAGCATGGACAGTCCTCCACAACTTCTCCACTATGAGTCCTTCCCACAAGCTGCAGTTCTTCATGCAGATCATCCATAAGGTCACAAATCCTGCCAGCAAACCTGCTGCAGTGTGGATTCCTTGTTTCACAGGGCCACAGGCCCTGCCAGGACACTGCTACAGCACAGGCTTCCCACAAGGTTATAGCCTCCATTAGGCACAGCTACTTGTTCCAGTATGGGGTTCTACATGGCCTGCAGGTGTATCTCTGCTTTACCATGGACCTCCATGGGCTGCAGGGAGACAAAAAGGACTGCAGGGGAATGTGCTCCACTGCCTGCAGCACCTTCTTCCCTTCCTTCGCTGACACTGGTGCCTGCAGAGTGGTTTCTCTCACATATTCTCACTCCTCTTTTCAGCTGCAGATGTGTAGTCTTTTCCCCCTTAAATATGTTATATCCCAGAGGGTCTCTGGTGGGCTCAGCCTCAGTCAGCAGTGGATCTGTCTTGGCACTGTCTGGCATAGTCTCTATAAGACACAGAGGAAGCTTCTGGTAGGTTCTCACAGAAGCCACCTCTGCAGTCCCTCCCCATTACCAAAACCTTGCCACGCAAACCCAATACACATGACTAGGAAAATATTTAAAGATCACATATAGAGCAGACCACAGAACTCTCTTACTAGAGCTTGATTTAGAAAAATGAGCATAAGAAAAAAAAAAAAAAAAGCCCAAACAAAAATGCAAAACACAACACCCATATGAAAGGCTAAAGGGGACTTGGAGCCTAGATTACAAAGCATATGTAGGCAACCATAATGTAATAGTAATGTGATTCTGGTTCTACATGTTAATAAAAATAATTTAAACCTTCTTACCAGAATCTGTGGGATTTGTTGAATCTAACCTTAGGTTTCAGGATAAAATTCACAGTTAAGGTCTGCTGACACTAAGGAAAGGGTCTGCTAAAAGGCAATAGCTTAAGCAGGACATAGGTAGTATAGGGGCCTCCAATCCTTCTGACCTCCCCACAAAGCAGTAAATTTCCCTCAACATCATTAATCCTCTATAATCCAAATCTCTGTAACAATGTCATTTTTTTTGATTATTTTCTTGGCAGCAGTGTTAGAACTGGTTAGCGACAAATTACTCTGACTGAACCTCCAAACACGAATATATTTATGAACTATAAATTATGTTCAAAGACATGTCACTCCTGCCTTCCCAGAACTATACAAAGTTCATTAAACTGTACATAATATGGCGTTAATGCAGTTTCCTTTGATGTCAATAGAGAAAAACAGTGGCCATGTGCTCATTGTAGGGATTTTGATGAACTGGGAGAACAGACTGACTGCTGTAGTGCTAAGATGTCTTCCCATGCATTCCAGGTCAAGTAAGTAAGAAAAATAGTAGGCATTCATGTAAGTTCTGAGTCAAAAAATGTGCATATTTTGCGTAGTTTGATTTAACTACTAAATTTTATCCTAGAGGAAAATGAGAGACAGTAGGAGTCCAGTAGGAAACATGACATCTTAGTCTGATGTATTCATTGCTGCCGTTACGGACTGTGGAGAAAAAATAAACCATATTTCAGTATAAACTTAATCTAATCAATTTTGGATGTTTTCTTCAGAATGTTATAATATTTGCCACAGATAAGCACGTTTCTTTCCACTGGAGCCTAGCTTAGAAGCAACTTTCTGCAGAAGTGTACACCCAGTATCATAGACCTTTTCCAGTGAGATTCCCAATGCTCCTGTTGGCAAAGGTAGAGAAACCTTCATTCAGCTGACTTGTATTGCAGATTCTGACTAGTAACTCTCAGTCTATGAGAAGACAAACTGTGGATCAGGGTGCTCTGAGTTGTGCTGGCAGAGCCAGGAACTGAGCAACTACCTGTGCTGGTGTTGGCACACACAATTCATTACAGAATTTGAGGTTTCTGTATACTGTTGATTTAAATCAAAATATAAGGTCATAGTCAATTGATGTCTGTGATCATCAATACTGCTTGAAGACTAGAACAAGCCACATGGACCTCTTAGTTAGAAAATACAGGTAGGGGGGAAATGATACTTATGCTTGAACAGAAATGGTTAAGAAACCAGTTCCCATTTATAACAGATAAGTTATATAGAAGTAGTTTTTTGTCTGTCATGTCTGTGATTTTTTTTTTTAAATGCTCATCTATAAAGCAGAGAAATTAATACATCCTTTCCCTCATTTTCTTGCCAACTCTTACAGTAGAAAACTGTCTATTGCAATATGCAACTTCTGGACTTATTCTTGTGTACATGGTTCCAGATCTTGTTTATGAGAAGAAAGTGAGTTAGAAATTATGCTAATTATATTTTATGGTAATTAATTTCATTGATTCAAGATGAGTGGCATGGTTTTCCAAGGGCAAACATGCCTGACCAACCTAGTGGCCTTCTACAGTGCATATATCAGTGTACAAGGTAAGAGCAACACATCATCTGTCTGTAAGGCCTTGACAGGATTTTCTGCAACATTTAAACTGGAGAGACAGGAATTTTATGGATAGACAGTTTGGTGGATGAGGAGCTGGTTGAAGAGTTGCATCCAGAATGTAGTGGTTAATGGCCCAATGTCCCAGTGGAGGTCAATGACGAGTTATGCTCCTTGGAGTTGGTAGTGTTTGATTTCTTCATCAAGCACATTGTCAATGGGATCAAGTGCACTCTCAGCAACTTTCCTGATGACACCAACCTGTGGTGTGCAGGTGACACACCTGAATGACAGGTTGCCATCCAGAGGGGCCTGGAAAAACTCAAGAAGTGGGCCCATGGGCATCTTATGAGGTTTAACAAGGCCAAGTACAAGGTGCTGCACCTGAGCTGGGACAACCCCAGTACCAACAAAGGCTGGGGGATGAACAGATCGAGAGCAGCCCTGCTGAGAACAGCTTGGGGATGCTGCTGGATGAGGTGTTGGACATGACCCAGCCATGTGCACTCACAGCTCAGAAAGCCAAATGTGTCCTGGGCTGCAGCAAAAGCAGCATGGGCAGCAGGGCAAGGGAGGGGATTCTGCTCCTCTGCTCCCCTCTGGTGAGACCCCACCTGCAGTGCTGCTTCCAGATTTGGGACACTCAGAACAGGAAGAAAGTCAACATATTAGAGCAAGTCCAGAGGAGGCCACCAAGGTGAGTAGAGGGATGAAGAACCTCTCCTATGAAGATAGGCTGAGACAATTGCATTTGTTTAAACCAGAGAAGAGAAGGATCTGGGGAGATCTTATTAAGGCCTTTCAGTACGTCCAGAGGGCTTATAAGAAGGATGGGGAACAGACTTTTTAGCTAGACCTGTTTCAGCAGGAGAAGGAATAATTGTTTTAAACTAGAAGAGGGTAAATTAAGCCTGGATATAAGGAAGAAACTTTTTACACTGAAGGTGATAAAGCACTGAAATAGGTTGTACAGACAGGTGGTGGATGCCCCATCCCTGGAAATATTCAAGGCCATTTTGATGGGGTTCTGAGTAACCTGATCTAGTTGAAGATATCCCTGCTTATTGCAAGGGGTTGGAATAGATGTTTTTTTTAAGGTCCCTTCCAACCCAAAATATTCTATGATTATTCAGAAAAAATTCCACATACTATTTATAGTTCACATTTGATGATTAAAAGGTCAGATGGTTCACCCGTTTCACAAAGAAGGCACATTTGGATACTCTAGCAGCCTCAGGTCCTTGGGATCAATCTTCTCCCCTTTAAATGATGAGGTTTTCCTCCAATCCTTAGCTTTTATTTTACATAAGTTGCCATCAAAATTGTTTCAGACTAAATTAGGTGAAATCTCTCAGCTTTTCAACACAGACCCCAGATGTTGAAGCCTATTACAGCTGTCTTCCATTACCACCTTTGCATTCCACTTGTCTAGAAGGCTGCTAGAATAATTTAATTATATTTTTAACATCTTTTAACATATAATTATATTTTAATATTTTTCTCGTTTACATGACCACCCTGTTCTTAGCATTTGGAAAGGATTTCCGAAACCTAAAAGTTCAATGACTGTAAAAAAAAAAAAAAAGCTATTTATTTGATGTCTTTGTATGTCCTTCTAGCTACCATCTGTCTGTGGATTGTTTTATTTCCAAAACAAATGATAAACAGATGATATTGTTTCTTCTGCAGTGTTTATTTACATAGGTGGGGCTTGCATTATAAAATGAAATGCTGCAAGCATCCTGTAATACACACACAGCTTGGTGCTTGCTGCCAAGTCTGACTATGATTCTTGCAAAGAAATTTAAGTTACAATAAAATAAAATATTTAGCAGGTGATTTTAAATACCACATTTCCTGAAAGCTTTAATGTTTCACAGCAGGTCTCACTACAAAAACAGGGTGTGCATATTTGTTATTTGCACACACAAATATGAATAATCAGATATTGATGTTCTCATCTTCAGGGCTGCAAAGACACATTTAATGCATATTTATGGTATGGTGTCTGAAATTATACTGATGTACATCTACTTAATGATTAGATTCCAACCTAACTATGCAAAAATCCATCATCTTCTTGAGCAAGTTCCCTATGTCTTGGCCTTGGATATATGTGAACATGACCTATTTTACTTATCTGACTTCTAGAACAGGTTAGTAAAGGGTAAACAGGTCTGAAACAGTGGATAGAACTGTGGCTCTATAACTTCTTCTCCATTAATTAAATGCAGAGGAAGGAAATACATAGCCAGTAATACTGAGACTTCTTAATTTCTTCTTTCTGTCCCTGAAAATAACAAAGCTGTGGAATGGTGTATACAAATTCGTTTTATAAACCTAGATACCATGTGGAGCATGTCCTGCAGAGCTGCAACATAGTATTTTACAGCATAGAGTTTATCATATTATACAGCAATCTTTATATTTATACAAAATTTTTAAAGG
Organism: Lanius collurio; assembly: GCA_020086605.1. Classification (NCBI taxonomy): domain Eukaryota; kingdom Metazoa; phylum Chordata; class Aves; order Passeriformes; family Laniidae; genus Lanius; species Lanius collurio. The sequence continues at coordinate 59,845 of JACBWW010000006.1, read as the reverse complement.
CGTGCTCACTTAGACTGGGAAATTTGTGCTGAACTGTTCTGACCAGTAATATAAACAAATAACACTTTTGAAGGGAAATTCATATTTGCTGAACAAGGAAGCAAGGTTAACACATAAGGAATTTCTGTGCTACTGGAATATTAATGGTGTGATTTTTTTGGTACACTGGGCCAAACAGTGATACACTGCAATTTAAACGGCAACATAAAGCAATACAATTACCAAATTTGACATACATTAAATATATGCATTATTTTGCTTATATTTAAGATAAAAAACAATTTTGTTATTATTTATTTCAAAATTTTAAATACTGCTTAAATGGAACGCTTACAAAAATAATTGTATCAACTCCAGTTCTCTTACAGCTTTTGTAATTCCATGTCCTAAGTTTTAATACTGCCAAACATTTGCAATTATTTACCTCGGTCTTTCAAATAATCACAACGTACCTTTTCGCACATTTCTTCAAATAAACACATCTTAGTTTTTTGTCTGTTTATTTACAGTCTGCCCATAATACTGCAAATTGTGGGCTTACAGACTGTTCACATTTCAAAGTGCAATTTCAGTTTCATCATTATTTATTTTCAGTCTCAAATTGCCAATTCCTTATGTTTCATTATCAACAAATGGTCCAAAAACAACCAGTCCAATTCCATAAATAGAACTTTCTTCACATCTCCTCTATATCTACACACCCACAAACACACACATTCTTTACGACAATGACAATGACTTTTTCTCTATTTCCTTCCAGAAGTTAATAAGAAAATCTTATAAATTTTATAATTTTGATAAAAATTATTCCCATTGCCACAGCACTCCTGATGGAGACCATCAAGTCTGGAGACAGCATGGCAAACATTTTTAACTTTCAGGATCCTCTAAAGACATGGGGCACTTTGGTGCACATGGGGCGCTCAGCTATTTTCTCAAGCATATTGTACTGTAATGCAGCTATAAAATGTCTGATCTTTAGTATTGCATTCTGAAAACATTATCTAAGCTGTATGCTAACATTTTTACTAAATAATTATGTGATACATAGTTAAATAATTTCTTCACTCTGCTACACATCTGCTATCTATCCATGATACACTGAACTGCTAACCCACAACCATGAAAATCAATAAAGTAGAAACAGTAACCAACTTATCTTTTTAATACCAAAACTGCATATTAACCTTTATCTTGTCACACAAATGGTAGAGAAGGTTTGGAAGCAAGCTGAATTTTTTTATTAATATTATTTTGTTATTACTTTTTCTTTTCCTGAAATATTAATGGACAGTGTATTCCTTATACCTTAGTAAAGAACACTGCTTCATTTTCTCCAGAGAAGAGCCTGGGATTCCTGGTGGAAAACAAATTAACCATAATCCAACAATGTGCCCTTGCAGCCAAGAAGGCCAATGGTATCTTGGGCTGCATTAAGAAGAGCATTGCCAGCAGATCAAGGGAGGTGATCCTGCTCCTTTTCTCAGCCCTTGTGAGGCCTCATCTGGAGTGCTGTGTCTAGTTTTGGGATCCTCAGTTCAAGAAAAAACAAGGAACTACTGAAGATGGTCCAAAAGGGGGCCACAAAGATGATTAGTGGACTGGAGCACCTCTCTAATGAGAAAAGGTTAAAGGAGCAGAGCCGGTTTAGCCTGAAGAAAAGTCTGAGAGGGAATCTTATCAATGCAAACAAATGTCTTAAGGGAGAGTCAAGAGGATGGGGCCAGATTCTTTTCAGTGGTGCCCAGTGAGTGACAGGACAAGGGAAAAAAGGCTCAAACGAAATCACAAGAATTCCATATGGATTTGAGGAAAAAAAAAATTACTTTGAGTGTGACAGAGCACTTGAACATGGTGCCCAGAGAGACCATGGAGTCTCCTTGTCCAGAGATATTCAAAACCCTCTTGGATGTGATCCTGTGCAACTTGTTCTAGATGAACTTGCTTTATCAGGAGAGTTGGACTAGATGGTCTCTCCAGAAGTGTCTTCCAATCAGACTGTGATTCTGTGATTTTGTGATTCTATGATTCTGTGATTCGTGTGAAGTGCAGCAACATACTGTTAAGTAGTTATTGCCTCTGAGATGGCCTGTTTTCAGCAGCAAATTAAGCAAATATAGATTATGGCTTCTATTAAGCCTGTCAATAGTTAACACTTAAGTATCAAAATTAAAGACACCTGTGAAATACTGATTGTAGTGGAATCAATGGCAATAACCTCATTGACGTAAATGATGTCAGGTTTTCAACCAGTATGACATGCAAAATGGCTTTCATTAAAACTACCATGATTATAGGGCTGTTGATGATGCCAAGTCTTAAATTCTTTATTCAGTTGGGTTGAAATCTGGAGTAATGACCTAATAAGACTAAGTACTTCAGAATCTTGACACACAATAAAAATAAAAATATAGTAACAAATAATATATTGCATTTACAACTATACTTTCAGATTTTAGCTATAGGCTACTGTAAGAGTAATGAGAGTCACAAGTCGTAGATTATTGTCCTCATTCCTTATTAGAATGGTCTGGAAGATACAGACATCCATGGACAGCTGAATGGATCAGTTTTCCAACCAGCAAGTATTCCCTAAGCATGTGTCCTCATTCCAGTGTGCAGACTCTGGGAGGACACCCCTAGAGGGCATTTCAAAAGTCAAAAAGGCTTTATGGAATGGATGATGGAACTGTACAGAAACCAGCAGGTGATCTATGATTTGGAATAAGTCCAAATTTCTTATTCATAGGACATTGGAACTCAGGAATGTGGCAATTAATAATTTCTACATGGAAGGTTATCTGGACTGCATGAAAACAAAACATTATTTTATTCTTTTTTTGGATCATGACTCTGAGGTTATCTAGGAGCACAGCAGGTTTTTGTATTTTAGTTTTGATTTCATTTCTGCCCTAAAAAATGCAGAAAACAGCTCCTTCCTTCTTTGAGATATGAGTTATGAAAATTCATCAGGAATGAAAAGCTCATCTGAAGTTTCTGACATTCACACTTTTCTTTAAGGACCTAGTGCACAATAGGCAGGGTCTCCAGCATACATGTTCCTTCTTATACTGCAGATTGTGTAGATCTGCTACTGAGGAGAAGCCAGTTGTCAGGATAGATGCCTTTTTCTTTGGACTTTCAAATTCTTCCTTAAAAGTCACCTCTATGGTAATGGATTAAAAAAAAAAAAAAAAACAAACATTCTGATAGTGGCTGTAGAAGGCCACTGGGTTGGTCAGGGGGAACTTGGCCTGGGTGAAGCCATGCTGACTGTCCTGAATCATGTCCCTGTCCTCCATGTGCCTTAGCAAAGCTTCTAGGCGGATCCGCCCCATGCTGAAACCAACAGGACACTAGTTCACAGGATCTTCCCTTCTACCTTGTTTAAAGACAAGTACAATGTTTCCCTTTCTCCAGTCACTTGTGACTTCACCTGACTGCCCTGACTTTCCAAAATCATGGAGAATGCCTTGACAACTGCATCAGCAAATTCCCTCAGGACTCTGGGACACATCTCATCCAATGCTATAGACTTATGTACATTCAAGTTCCTCAGGGGGTTATGAATCTGATCTTTACTTTTGAGTGGGAGGGACTTTACTCCCCCAGTCCTCATCCTGCTGTCCATCCACTTCAGCTGAGGGAAGAAAGGAGAGAGCGAGGACTTTCATAGTGGTGATGTTTGTATTTCCAAGTAACTGTTAAACATGATAAAGCCCTGCTTTCCTGGAGATGACTGATTCCCTGTCTATGCGGAAGTAGTGAATGAATTCCTGGTTCTTTTGTTGTGTGTATGGCTTTTGTTTTATCTATGAAATTGTCTTTATCTCAGCTCAAGTGATTTCTTGTGTTTGCTCTTCAGATTCTCCCCCTCAAGTTCCCGGAGGAGAGTGAGTGAGTGGTTGTTTGGGGCTGAGCAGCAGGCTAGGGTTAAACCACAACAACTGTCTACAAACTGTGCACACAATTTGTCTGTGTTAAAATACCCTATTATTCTTGCTCTTTTTTTATCCTTGTGTAATGTGATGTCTTTAAATTTTAAGATCGCTAGAGCAAGGGGGTTTTATGAATGGATCAGTAAGTGTAGTACCGTTCTGGTGCCAAGTAATACCCTCTACCACAAGAACAGGTTCAGCAGAGTCCCTTGTGAAACAATGAGTACTTGGCAAAATTCAAGATATTCTCTGCTGTCACATACATTTCTCTTTCATGTAAATAACAGAGTGTGTGTAAGTTTGTTAAAGTGATATTTTACACACACACACACACACACACACACACACTTGCACAATAGTCTCAATTCTTCTAAATTCTTCTAAATCTTTTTGCAAAAAAAGTGGCAATGGATGATAATAATAATCTCATAGGAAGTCAAGATATTATCTGTCCTAAAACTCTTCTGAAAGCCTTTATTCAAAGATATAATTCGCAGAGTTCATTCTGGCCTTTCTCAACCAGAACATCTGACTATATTCAAATGTGTTTATGTATATATATATATATATGTATATAAACATCACTTCCTCCTGCAAGTGAGACAGGATACATTTCGCTGATAGAGATACATTTAATTTCCTTCTCCAAGAGGATGGCCAACAAAGAGAGGTGCTGCACTGGACCTTGTTCTCCCCCAAAAGAAGGCACTAGTGGGGAACATGAAGATCAAGGGCAGCCTTGGCTGCAGTGACCGTGAACTGGTGGAGTTTGAGATCCTTAGGGTGGAGAGAAGGGCACACTGCAACCTCCTTATCCTGGATTTCAGGAAAGCAGATTTTGGCCTCTTCAGGGAACTACTTGGCAGAGTACTGCGTTATAAAGCCATGAAGGGAATAGGAGCCCAAGAAAGCTGTGAGAACCTCACGGAGTTTGACAAGGCCAAGTGCAAGGTCATGCACCTGACTCAGGGAAATCCCAAGGACATATACAGTCTGGGCAGAGAGTGGAGTGAGAGAAAAGCCCTGAGGATAAGGACTTGGGTTTGTTGATGAGAGAAAATTTTGACATGACCTGGGAATGTGGACTCGCAGCTCAGAAAGACAAGCGTGTCCTTGTCTTCATCAAGGGGAGGATGAGGGAGGTGTTTCTCCCTCTCTCATCCTGTTACACAAGACCCCATCTGGGAATTGCATGCAGTGCTGGGGTCCCAAATATAAGAATGACATGGACCTGCTAGAGCAAGTCCAGAGGAGAGCCAAAAAGGTGATCAGAGGTCTGGAGCATTTCTCCTATGAAGATAAAGAAAGACAGTTGGGATTATTTAGCCTGATTCTTCTAAATCTTGTTGAAGAATTGAAGGAGGAAAGGATCTGAGTAACATTATAACAATCTTTTAGTTCCTAAAGGGGGCTAGAAGAAAGCTGGAGAGAGACCTTTTACAAGAGCATGTAGTGAAAGCATCCCTGGAAGCACGGGACAGGGCTTTGAGCAACCTGGTCTAGTGAAAAATGTCCCTGCCATGACAGGAGGGTTGGAACTAGATGATCTTTAGGGTCACTTCCAACCCAAATTATTCTATAGTTCTTTGACATGATGACATGATGATGTAGAACTATCCTTCCACTAGGTTGAAACTCTTTTATCAAGGAATTAAAATATGAGCATTTCTAGTGCAATTAATAGAATAAGAAACTCATGATTTGGCTTAAATAACATCTTTTTAAATTATTTTTCTTTTTTTTTTTTAGAAATCCACCCTCTCATATTCCATCACACATATTTGTCTAGTGGTAGCAAAGCCTTGCAGAGGCTCCTAGTTATGACCTAATGCAAATGATATTAAAAGCAATAAAGTAGAATGCAGCATACCAGAAATAATTCCATCCCTGAAGCTATAGCTATCATTTAATGTAACATATGGCTAACAGAATTGGAGTAAAACACTAATTTTCCCTCTGTTGACTTTTGCAGAATAACACAGACTGCAATGACCTATATTTAGAGAACACAAGGAGTCAAAGTCATTGGTGATGTCTGTCTGCTTGTATGAGTCCAAATCAAATCAGAACTGCAAGTGATATGGGAAAATGGGTGGAGGAAGAAAAGCTAGTGCTTTTCAATTTTCAAATCTTCATTTCAAGCAACTAATGTTATTATCATTATATGATAAATGTCATCTGTCTGTCTAGATTTTAAAAATTTTTTTTTTTTTTGAATAAGAAAAATGATGACAAAATGGGGTAGTTCTCCTCTGAAGTGCATTATATACATGCTTCTTTGGTTCTATTGCCCTCCTGTTTTTTGAGATTTCACTTCAGGTTTTTCAATTAAAGATGTACATTGATTGCAAGCTAAATTTACTTTAACATGATGCCTTTCATCTGATTTTATGATAAGCATCGATTTTTATTTAACATCTACTGTTTGGTTTTAATAAAACTAATAATGAATGTTGTTGATGCATGCTATTTATATTAGACCTGAGTTTTATAGCTTGGAGACTTTGTTGAAGACATGTGCTATGTTAATAAAAATTCTGGCTTGATCATCCAGTTCAGTTGTCAGGTATGAAAATGTTCCTGCTGTTGCCAGAGCAACTTTAAGATTACAATTTTACACTGGAGGGTGCAGGTATTTCAAAAAAGACTGTGTGTGTTTATCTGCTGTTTGACTTTTCAAAGTGGCATATTAATCATCTGCATTTTATTTATTTATTATTTGCTTTTTCTATAGCATATGACTGCAAAGTCACAGGCACCGTATTGAGCAAGTAGATAATGTTCCTTCAGGGGAGTTCTCACTTTACAAGCCTTGTTTCACCACATCTGTATTGTGCCTTAAGAGTTGCACATACCCACATTGTCTACCAGCTCAATGACTTTCAGCCTGAATTTGAGGCCATCCAGATGCTAGTAGGAAAGTCTGAGAAAATCAATACTTTCTGAAGTGTTTTTTTTTTCCCAGGCACACACAACCAATCTAGAAAACTTTACTCTGTTTTCCCTTCTATGGGTGGAGCCAAACACTGTGAAGGACCAGGGATCATCAGAGTGTCTGCTCCAGGACAGAGGGAAACTTTTGCAACCAAGATGCTCACAAAAGAAATGTAACAAATAACATCTCAAGAGGTCTCTTGGGTTTGGATTCTCTCAAACCCTAGAGATGAGGTGCCATGATTATATGATTTGACCAAATAGAATTTCTGTCAATTCAATCCTTTAGAAATCACGTTACAAAAACACACTGTAGCACTGCTCTCAGGTTTTTTTGTCCTGAAGGCCCACATAAATTCTAAATCATGCTTTCAGTACTCCAGTGTGAATCACAACAATTTCACTGAAATGTCTGTCCAATTACAAGTAACACACACTGTAAACATAAGAACTGCTCATAAGTTTTGTAAAAATATCTTAAATATTTGTATCTGTTGTGAACAAATCATATAAGACATACTAGTTCAGTGTTCACATACATTGTAGATAAATTTTTATTTGGTAGTAATTTGTTTGAAGTATTAGGCACTGCTTATAAATCAGAAGGTGTTATTTTCCTGTCCTACTATATGAAAGCAATTTATTAAACCAGATACCAGAGAATGACAGCATTTAAACATACGAATTTTCAGGTAAAAGCCACTAATGAAAAATTACTGAGAATTTCAGATTGTACAAAAAAAAGTGTCATTTTTAAGGCACATCCTTCAAAAAAGTTGAGTCAAAAATAAGAATGAGATTCATTTTGTTAAAAGAAATAATTTTATTAAAAATTCACCATAAGCTTCTCCAGACTATTTGGTTGACAATAAATATGGATAAAATTATCCCATTAATCTATGGCTAATTGTATGAATCTGTAAAAATGTATTGCTAACGAAGTGTACATGGATTTAGAAAAAAAGAGACTCCAGTAAAACTCTACCTGATGATATAATGAGTTTCTTCGAAAGACAAAGCTGAGTTTGACATATCCAGACCATATTTACATAAAACAAATGCAAAAAAAAAAAAAAAAAAAAAATCCCAAACAAACAAAAAAAATTCCCTAAGAATAAAGGAAAATATATACCTCCTTTTGCCTTCGTCTTTTTTTTCCTTTTTCATTTTATTTTTTTCTTCTTTAAGATGATTGACTTAATGGTCACTATTTTAATTATTTTACTCATCTTATTTTGAAGTCTTTCTCTGTTTAGAATACAGAGTCCTAGAGGTCACTTATGATGAAAGTATCTTTGAACATGCACTATCCGCAGACACAGGAAGATTAGAACTGTCATTTCTAGAAATATGTATTGACAGAAGACTGCTATTTTTTAGCCTAATATTGTTTTCAGAAACTGTTTAATCCAGGGCTGTCTATCAAGTAGATATGGAGGGCCTAAATATGAAAGATAATTTGAAAGCACTCGATGTCAGTGTTATGTCACTTACTAATTATGGTATATTAAAAGCATTCTGAATGGCATATGTTCATATTTTTCCAACAAAGATACTGCAAACAGAGATATGTATGTGGTGAACTGTTTTAATCTGCATTTGCTTAGAAAAGAAACTCATGTAATGACCTGTCTTCATGTGTTTACATGTGCTTGTCTTTTCCAACGTATGTCACTTATGAAAAATGTTTTTGAACTCACTGGCAGATTTGAAACAATAAAGAAAAAAAACATATGAATATAATGAACTTTCCCAAAGTTTTGTGAAAATAAGAAGTGGAGTAAAGAAAATAAATTCAGTGAGTTCAACAGCTTTCTATTAAACCACAGAAAGCATATATTTATAAATGCCCCAGTCATTGAATAGAGCAATACTCAGTGCTTGCAGGTCACAAATCTGAAAACAACAATAAACACTTCATTAGTACCATGCCCAAAAAGCAATTTTTTTTACAGCTTTTGTGAACATTGTTCTATGAGGAATACTACATTTGTAATACTCCTATGACTATAGTCTATTAAATTCTTCATTCTCAGTTTTTCAAGAAAGAAATATATGTGAAGTAAAAGTGTGCATATAAGAGAATAAAATATATAAGCATGTAGCTGCATACATGCACATGTCAATACAAAATTTGAAGCTGAATTTTTCATTATTTCCAAATTGGATTCCAGGATTTCTCTTTTACTTTACTGTCACATATAAGTGTGGTGGCTTTATAATTTCTATTTTTTCTATAATAGTATTTATGGAAGCATATTATTCCAGAAAAAAGAACATCACCAAATACTGATCTGCACAATTTCCTTCTTATTTTTCTTAACTTTTTTCTTTTTACTTATTTTTTCTGACACAAGATCATGACCTGATCATGATCTGATTCTATGATGTTTTTAAGCACACAAGCCAAACATGATAGCACTTGAAACATAATATCCAATTCAATGGTTTTATGTAGTCTTATGTCAGATTAAAAAAAAAGAAAAAAAAAAAAAGAAAACTATTAATTAAGTAAATTAATCATTTATAACTCTTTCAATAGACTCTTCAGTCAGCCTTGAAGGACAGTTCAACATAGTAAAAGGTGTGTGATCTTACAAAAGAATCTGATTATTTTCCAATATTGAAACTATTCTGGAAAAAATTAACTGAGTAGTAAAGGTTTTATTTCAGATCAAACCAGGGAAAACATGAAATCTCCTTTTCTCCAGTAAAGAAACAATCCAGAAGCAGTATTTATAAGACTTCAGATGTCCTAACCCTATAAAAATAGATACAGGGACATGTATATATGTATACACACATATAAATTGAAAAGATCTTGACAGGCCAGTAATTGAATGAGTGTTCAATATTATTAGTGAATTATAATTATTCTAGGTAAAATCCTACAAAATACCCAAACCCAAATATTCTCAAGTGAGGTATTTGTATTTTAACACTTCTAGAAGTGAAGTAACTATGCTAAATGACTTTTATTTTTTTTCTGTAAAATTGGTCAATTATTTTAATCCTTCCATGGAGATATGAACTTCTGAGAATATGACATTGTTATTCAGAAACATATTTTTAAGGTTATTTATCACCTTGATCTTAAAAATTATTTAAGACTCGGCTCCTTTTCCAAGGCCTGATACATTGTGATAAGTTCAGTTAAAGGCCATGTGAGCAGTAAAACACATAGAATTTGGTGTCTGAGTTTTATTATAATAAAGAAATACCTGATAAATAAAGTTGGATTCGGTTGCCACAGAAAAGTATCTAATGCTGTTTGAGATGCAATGGGTTATTGCATCCTGACTGTAACTGCAGAGGAATGATATAGCTGGGTAATTTATTCCTTTGAAGAAATAACATTTTGGTACCTAAATAAGGGTTCTGTAGGCTGGAACAGAATCTTACCACTTACAGCTTGCTAGGATTCACTGCATTATTAGATTTTCAGCACAATATCCTCAAAGAAATTGTACTGATCTCTATCAGCCATGCCAGCCTTGTCAAGTGCTAACACCATATGACTTATCTCAGACTAGTTATCCTCTGTTCTGAGATTCACTGCACTACTACAGATAATAAAATTGTAGACATCTGCATGTGAGCTAGTCACAATCATGCCAGTAGGTAATTTAAGGTACAAATCATCGACAGAAGTGCCTGCACTAAGGCCTGTGTCTTAGAAGTTCTGGCTTTTATCATTTATCTGTATTGATAGAGTGGGCAACTGATCTATAGACATATAAGAGATGTCATATGGATCCCAGGTACAAAAATCTTTTACTCTTCAGTTACATATACATTATATACACATATATATATATGCCTCAGTCCTAGTCTTTTCATGCTTTGGAAGGTAGGTGACTGTGTCAGTTGTGGGTCTGAATGCTCAATTCACCAGCAATTAAGTTTAACTGAAATTAGAGCCCTGGTTTGAAATTACTGGAATTAGCTGACTGTGCCTTAAAGCTTTGACTGCTAAAATCTCTGTTATACATAGAACCTGGAAGACAAGCACAAAGCAAGGAATAATTGGCTATGTCTCGCTCAGTCGACAGAGGCAGAATTGATGATGTCTGGGACTGCTAAATAAAAAACCAGGGACCTATCTATCTCTGCTCCTCATGCCAGGTGTCACAAAGTGACTTAAGAAGTTATATTGCTTAAGGACATACCTCTTCAGAGCTGACAAGAGAAAACTGGAGAGGAAACTGAAGTCCTTGACACCTCGCCATATACACTGCTTTCTGTTATCTCATTTCATGGCAACGCTGTGAATTTCCGTAACATTCTGTTTCTGTCCCTCTAAAGGCCTAGCCATCAGCTAGACAAGTGTGGATATAAACTAGTTGATAACTACTTGGCCTCAAGGAGAGAGGATGGTCTTTGACTCACTTTTATTAAGCAGTTTAGGCAAAGAGCCATTTCTGTCTTTAATCCATTGCTTTTTAATGTGGACCAGAACATTAGTAAGGCAGCGGCTTCTACCAATCTTCTCTATGAAAAAAATGTCTCCAGGGAGAAAGAATGAAAACAATCTTCTGCTTTTTTAACAGTCACAGAAGGTTATACTTACAAAATGTTCATGTAATTGCACAAAACATGAGATTCTAATTCTTCTTTCTCTTTCACTGATGACTTTGCCTGACAACTTTGCTAGCTACTATGGAAATTTTCTCAGCACTTTTCACAAGCTAATTTGTGAAGAGAATTAAAAGACTGAACAGCACAATATTGGAATATAAATTAAAAGAAAAAAAATCTGTTATTTTTTTCAGATCTTCTGCTTAAATTTTCAGATGCAACACTTACACCCTGATTCTGCAGATGCATTGCAAATTTGCTTTCTCATAATTATGAGCTGTTAACTAGCAATTGTGCTATGTCAGTTCAAAGCCACTTCTTTAATCAGACCTTACTGATTCTTATTATGCATTGTTTTCTGCTACCACAGTAATGGTCATATTTGTGATCTGTATTGTCGACACAAATGATTTCATGGTCATTAAACTTATTTAATTTATTAATACAATTATAAGAAGTATTGTCTTAATGCTTGTAAAACATTGGGCTCAGACTCCTGGCATTTCTCAGACTTTCTTTTGCTATACTGGCTTTCTGCTTTTGCTTAAAGCTGCTCTTCCATCTGTTTCTACAAAAACCCATGCAACTTCAGGTATTAAACATCACATATTTTATTAACTGAAAATATATAATATGTTCTTAGCTTGGCAGATTCTTTAAAACATGAGAAAATGCATTTTTTAAAAAAGGACTGAGTACTTCAGTAATAGAAGTAGCAGCCACTCTATTAGGTACAGAAATCTTTGATTAGACAGTAAATACAAGCACACATCTCTTTGTTTTCTTGAGTTCTGAAGAGCTTCTAGTCTGACCCTACAGATATAGAAGAAAACATAACTTAGAAGAAATAAAGTATGTCACAACAGCAAAAATACAGAATTTGTTTCTTTTCTTAGTATGGGATGAACATATGGATTCAAAAAAAAAAGCAAAACTGAAACACTCTGGAAGAAAATGGAAAGTAGGGACTATGTGGAAAAGAAGAAAGATCAGTGAATGATGTTAATGTGAAGAGGCTGAAAAGAAAGGTGAAGCAAAAGTATCAAGTCTCTGCAGTTCTTGGAGGCTATCTACATTAAAAAAAAATGTGTTCTTACACTCTTGACCTTTCATGAAATATTGGAACTGACTCAGGGGGTACTGTGGCTTAGATTACACTTGATGATGTACCAAACTACCAAATAAACAGTCACTCTGTATCTTCCACAGGTTACTGATATGCAGCAGAGAGAAAATCTGGAGCTGTTTCCTGTAGAAAACTTTGCCAAAAATGAAGTGAAGGGGGGAAGTGTAAACATAAAGGAAGTGGGAAGTTCTTCAGAAATTATGTGAGAAAAAAAGAACACAGTTTTTAGCAGATAGAGTTTCAGGCAAGAGTTTTACTTCTCAAGGTGCTTAATTTCTTTCTAATTTCTAATATAAATTCTCCCTGGTGAGCAAATTTCTTCAGTCTATGAAGATGACCTGAGTATGCTGTCCTCCAATACCAATGTTTTTAAAATTATTTGAGAACTAAAGTCTGAATTCATCAAGATTTTTTTTTTTTTCAAAATTCTGAAATTCAAGTCTAGGTGGACATCTCATACTCATATCACAAATAGACTCACTAATTAACTGGTCTAGTAATAGTGACTATTTGGTCCAGGTGCAAATTTCCTTATTTGAGTTTATCTAAAATGTACTGAGAACAAGTAGTGTCACTTTTCTTTTAAAGTTTCCAGAATTTATTTAGGTAAAAAAGACATGTATATTGTTTGAAAAATGTATTTTCTGTAAAGTGCAGAAAGTAAATACTCTTCATAATGGACTGTAGAACAGTTCTCTTTTTTTTTTTCCTTACACTTTGCCTGTTCCAAATAGACAAGTTTTTTCTCAAGTTTTAACTAGAGAAAGAACATGAAGAATATGTTCACATTCCTCTCTAAATATGATATCTATTAGGATTTGCTTTTGGAGATGTAGCTTAAGTATTTTCAAACAACAAAAAACTGTAATATGAATATACAATATTAATTCTTAAACCTTTGTCTACTAGGATATGGGAGCAGAGGGAGGTACAACTTCCTCTTCAGTCAGAGTCTAGAAGAGAAACAGTTTTAAGTATCTAATCCCAGGGTAATGTTCAAGGCTATGAAACTCATAGAAACCCTACCAGTTTTATAAGTCAAATGCATTTTCATCAGCACTCCATATTTCTTACATAAGGTGGCTCATGCTACTTGATGTTGTATTTTGTATGTCTTGTTTCAAGTTTTTCATTTTTTTTTGAGTGCCTGGGTTTGCTGTAGAGAAATCAGAAGACAGAGACATATTAAAAGTTTGGCTCTTTGTTCAAATACCAACTCCATTTAACCTCTAATTCTCAGGAAGGTATAGAAAAAAAAGCTTCTATCGATAGTATGATTAATATAATCATTCATAAAGGTTTCTTCATACATGCAGTACAATACTACATGTATATTCTGCAGATTCATTTTCAGAACTTTCTTTTCCATTCATCAGTGATTTAACAATGTACAACTCTGTAGTTAAATAATTGTGGATGTTTGTTTAATTTTTACTAGATAAGGTATAATTTATATACAAATTCTTTTCATTTTTTGTGGCAAGAGAGGCATGTTTGTATTTTAAATGCCAATATGTGAGCCATGGGACAGTGACAGGATAAATATCAGGAGAGTTCATTTGTGTGCGTTCTGAGGGAAGGAAATTAAAAAATTCTCAGTCCCTTACTACTAAAAAAGTGTGCAAAATTTTGCAACAGAAAACAGCATCAGAAACAGCAGGAATTGAAGTATAAATGGAAACAAGAGATGGGAAGAAAGACATGAATGGTTTCCCTGTAAGCAAGCACAGCAGCAAAATCATACAGGAGAGAGAAGGACAAAAATATCTAAGGAATATATGGGATGATAAACATCTAACCTAAGATTCTTATTTATAATACTAGTGTTGACCCAGAAGGAAAACTTAAATTTGCTCTGTTTTACATGATTTGTTTTAACTTTAAAAAGGCTAGTAGTACCCCCTGGAATGGTTACTAAATTATACTTAATCACAGCTGTAATGTTTACATTATTCTCATATATTTAGACAGTAGTAGAAGACATTCACTATCAAAGTATTACAATTTGAGCTACTGACTCAGAGTTTGGGGGCTTTGGGGAACGAGTGATATTGCAAATGAGCATTTGAACATTATTTTCTCTGTTATTTGATTTTTGTTCTTATTGTATTAAAGATTTGAACACAAAAATGTAGAACATTATATAAGTGTGCCACTTGAACAAGTATTTAAAAAGAAATATGGGGTCATACAGTCAAATCTGCTAGGTGATTGTTTCACACTTCATTCTTCTATGATATAAGTTCCATTCTCCTGAGATAAATGAAGTTTCATGTGTCTGTTCTGCAAGAAACTCCACTGAGTTGGATTCCTATGTCTACATAAAGCCAAAGATCTGATGAAAGTCTTGGTTAAGGAAATTGCCCTGGAGCTGGGAGAGGGAAATTGAACTACTCATATGAAAGAATTTGGTTATGAGAGCTCTTCCTCAAGCCACTTGGTCTTGTCAGGGTTAGCTATCAGAGCTATCAAGGTTTTGGGGGGTTTAATGTCATATAAACCCTGTATATGATGGAAGTTCTTATACCTTTTACTCAATGACAATCCTATTTCTACAGATATGAGCATTTTTCATAAGAAGAAAATATCTTCTAGTTGTGAGGCTTCACTACTGAGCATACGGCTTAGACTGCATCTGGCAAAAAGCCAGCTGCTTCACAGGATTACTACAGAAATTATCCAGAAAAAAAATATTACTTTGTTGCAAAGACTGAGAAAAATTTATGAGTGTTTAAGTTTTACCATATAGCCAGTATAACTCAAAAATATACTTTTAAGGCAAGACTCCTAGGATATAGCAGGAATAATTCAAAGCACCATGAATCCACTGGCAACACTTTCAGAAGCCCTGGGGAAGAGTGGGTATTTTGAAACTAGTGAATAAGCACAACATTGTGCCCAGATCTTAACCAGAACACATTGCTCCTGAGGGAATCAGGGGATCAATATTCCAGCTGTCCACTTTCATAAGTAACAAGTTCTTGAGAATTCTAGGGTTTCAGCAGTGCTCCTGTAATGCCTTACTTATTACACTGATTGCTAGAAAACACTTCTTTGGTGCCTTGGGTAACAACTATCTACCTGGACTGTGAAGATTCTGAGGGACCACATGCTGTTATGCTTCAAGAACCTGAGATATGTCCTAGGGAGCTGGAAATTTGTAAAGGCTCCTTCTGCCCTGTTTGATTATTTGTCAAGCCCTTGGGTAAGGACCTGTAAGTTATTAAAAAAGACTGAAAGAACTGCTTGGCTGGGAATATAAAACCTATTGTCATGTCTATCACTGTAATCAAAAGCAGATGAGTACAGGGTACCAAGCAACCTGAGATGATACTTCTGCCACATATTTTTCTGGTCTTCAAGTCTTTGCAACACAGGAACTCCTTGACCCAAAAACTGTTTTTGTGTTTTCAGTAATCCTCAGTGAATTTCTTCTGTATGAACTTGTTCAGTCTCTCTCAAAATGCATGAAAACATTCAACATTTGTAAGAGGGAATTTTGTACTTAGACAGCACCTTTTGTAAAGAATCTAGAAATTCTTAACCCAGACCAGGCTGCATTGAAGAAAATACAAAAATAACTAAATAAAGGCATTTATTCACAAAAACCACTGTGATTTTTTGCTACACATCATACCAACAAAATAGAGGCAAAGGTGAGAAAGGGAAGGAAAACCATTTAATTTACTAGTTAGATTAATAAACAAGTTCTTGCTTGTAAATTTAAAAAAAAAAAATCATAATTTTGTTTTTATATGTCTTAGATCTCAGAGACAGCAACATTCTGAGGGAAAAAGTCTCTCCTTCCATTTGTCTGCATTTATTTAACATTTTTCTCCAAAGCAAGTTTGCTTCTTATATTTCTCTGAGACAGCCCACCCATTCTCCTTAATTGAAATCTGGCTCACTTTAAACTCTCTAAGAAAGATGACCATTTCTTTTTTAATAAAAGTTGTCACCTCCTTGACTTGAGTTACTAGTTAACCTCAAGTTATAAAATTCTTCCTTCCTCTTTGTGACATGATGTACTCACATGCTCAATTATGACTCTAATTCTGGCTCTCATTTTGTATTCACAAAGATAAACCCCCACATTTTACTTCTGGTCTTCATCTGACATCATGCACGAGTGTTTGTAATGATTGTAGCATTTGTCAAGCTTGCTGTGGCAAAATTTAAAATCCATTGTGACTGGACTGGACTTTAATACCTAGATGTACAGACTGTTTCCAGTCTCTGTTACAGCATCACATTGAAGGATTATAAATTCTTCCACATGGATTAAAAATTTTCCAAGTATCATTATAAAAGGGTTATGGTAAATGTAAAGATCATCCTAGTTTTTAGTTTCATGGCTAAATCTGCAGCTGCTGTGTAGTAACTTGGTCTTAAATTGGTCTATTATTAAGTCATTCACACTGATAGTGAGAACATCAATGGTTCTTTTGTAATTTCTGCGGCCAAAAATAAATTGATCAGAAATGTACAACATAATCTGGAGCATAGAGGGACCACTTCTTGACTGAGTTAGAAAAATAATCTCTTATGCTGTACTTCCAACCCCTGCTTTCCTTCTCTTCTCACAATTATTAACCAAAATAGGAAAGAGAGAAGGAAAACACAAAATATGGAAATTGCATAAAGGTAGGTTTTGTCAAGGAGAAACATTCAAAAACCATATTAATAATATTAAACTAATTAAATCTGCCAAAAGATAATTTAAAAATTTTAAAATCCTTCATACCATTCTCTCATTACATAACAGCTCTGTCAAACCTTGCTCAAGAGAACCGAAAGTAAGAAAATAAACTCTTTGAAGCAGGGTCTGGATATACATTGATCTGTATAGCAGTAAAATCTGTTATAATACAGTAACAATTTGTTTTCAGCTGGCAGTGATACTGACATGTGAAGTGTGTGGCTCTTGCACATATCTGAGTTCATATGAAAAAATACATCCCCTCCTCCAAAGAATGATTCTGAGGAAACAATCCATCCACAATCATTCTCATGACTTTTTTCACAATCATAAGGTTGTTCTTTCCTCCATACATGTCATAGAAGCCAATGAAGTTTAACTAGGAAAAAATGAGAATAAAATATGAATCAAGGGCTTCCAGAACATGTAGACTTTTTCAGAATATGTGACACTTGTGTACTCAGTGACAACCCTGCAAAAACTAGCAAGACCTGAAGAAGAAGATTCCTCTCTTTGACACCAGATATTGGCCAAGTCCTCAAGAAATTTCTACTGCAATAAAATACTACTTACATTCATAAGTAATAAAACCTTAAGTAAAGATGTATCTTTGAGCAGTCATGGTAATATATGATCACGAGTCTAGACACAGATTTCCAGGTCATGTTAACATGAGCAGTATCTGAAAATGCCCTAACTGGAGGAATAAAAGCAAAAATAATATGAAAATGAAAATCATTGTAGCTATTTCAGGTAGCACAAACAAGTGTACTCAGCAAGGCTCTTAATAAAAATGATTACTTTAAGTGAAAGTTTAAATGAAACAACTACCTCTTAGACAATGCATGACTCTGGTGATTGTGTAGAATTAGTCTTTCACTGTCCAATGTAATTTAAACATGTGGCATAAAATATATAAAAAAGCCAGTGAAATTACTGGCATGAAGAGCAACCTGATGATTTTCAAGCTCAAAAGAAATATATAAATCACTAAATATGAAGCATTATATTTTTCATATCATACATATGATATTTTATTGACACATCAAAGAAAAAGACCAGAAATTGCTAAGCAGAAATAAGATAACCTTTTTAATGCAAATTACACAAGTAACTCATATTCCATATAAAAAAGATTAGTATGTTTAAAAATGTGAAATCTAAATACCTGAATTATTTTTATTTATCACATATCTTGCACATATAACAAGAGACAGAGGAAAAGAGTTTTCATAATATGCTCTCAATTTTCTTTGATACAAATTATTGTAAAATTATTGCTCAAATCACTTTACAATAAGCAAAAAAATCATCTACTTGTTTTTATAAGTCCTTTGGTATCTCTCTCCACTGAATCTGATCTTCTTTAGCAGAATTTGATCTACATGTGTAGAATCTCTGCATAACAAATCTCTTAAGGTTAAGAGAGATCCAAAGAGAGAAGCTTTGTCCTTTACACAAGGTTATTGATTTCAAATATGATCCCTCCGGTCTTAATTGCCTTTTTAAAATTCTCTTCCTAACATTTTCAGAAAAAAATTGCTCACTTTCTTCAGAGTTGTGGGTCCCATTTAATTCAGGATATTCTGTGATTGTATTTAGTATATATATGTTATAATATTTTATATTTAAATAAATTCTACGGGTATACTAGATTAGTTTCCATATTCTGCTAGATGCCAAGGGTAGCATGGTGTCAGGAGAAGACAAAAAAGGCTGAGATACTTATTGCCATCTTTGGCCCTGTCTGTAATACCAAAGCCAGGTATTTAATACCAAAGTCGTCCTCAGGATACTCAGCTCCCAGAGGTGTCATTAGTGGCTCCATGAATCCAGGAGGAAATGGCTAGTGATCTGCTGTGCAAATTAGACAGCCATCCAACTATGGGCCTGAGTAATGGAGGAGCTGGCAAAGGACCTCATCAATCCACTTTCCATCATTTACCAGCAGTCCTGGTTATCTGGAGAAGTTGCCCAGAGGGGTGGTGGAGTCTCTGGAAGCATTCAAAAAGTGTCTGAATGTGACACTTAGGGACATGGTTTAGGGGTGACTATGGTAGAGTGACATTGGCAGTTGGACTAGATGATCCTGAAGGTCTCTTCCAACCTTAATTATTTTGTGATTTTGTGAAAAGTGAAATATGAATAAATTTTTTGGTTGTGTAGCAGAATACAATACAGGTATATTTAGAGAAATTAGACTGTATTTTGAGTAAATGAAGTTTGCTATGCACTTGTTTATTTGCTTGGATTTTTGTTTTTCCTGAAGGGAGTTTTATAATCCTATCCCTCTAAGATGTGAGTTCCTCTATCTGTTTGTGTATAATAAGCCAAGATTTTCAGCTACTAAAACCTTGCAATTAATTCATTTAGCTTTTAGGTTGTTTAGCATTTTTGGAATTCAGGCCTTCACTTTTAATTTGTAAATGCTAATTTAGGATAATAATTGCAGGTATTTATTTCTGAAAGCAGTCAAGATCTTCTAAAAATAAAAGGTAGGCAGTTAGGGATCGTGTGCACTTATGTTCAATATTTTTGTCCAGTGTATATAGAGGAAAAGTAGTCCTTGTTATCTGGTCATCTAATTAGCTGAATCCCTTTCACTGAGTTTATAGGGAAGAAAATGACAATAGTACATTTTCCTTTTCAGTGTGCTCAACTTCTGTCTAAGAGGAATGGCATGAGAGAGGATTGTCCAAGCACTTGCACAATTTCTCGAGCATTTAAAATTTCTAGGGCATTTGTCTCTGAAGCAGAATCTCACAATCTGAACTCTAGGCAGTTTGCACACAAAAACTCAAAGAATTATAGCCAAGCTTCTGCAGACTTGAAATCACCTCCCCATGGGCAAAAGACAGCTTGCCTGTCATGCCATGACGTACCTTGGATAGAAACATCTTTTACCTTTCAGATGGAGGTGAGCTATATCTGCCAAGAGAGTAAGCTAGTCAAGAGACTAAATCTGCCTGAAGGTAATGGGTGGAGCTGTGAGATTCTTATCTCTCGTCTCAGAGTTAATTTTATTGTTTTTTGTTTTTAAGTTTAGCAATAACCTAATGTAAAATTCAGCCATGTCCAAAACCTAAGATGTACTCCTTTTTCTCCTGAGACAGATTTGCTGTCTCTAGGTCCTCATTTCATTCTGTAATTCTGGTATGTCTGGCTATATAGTCTCAAGAGGAAAGCTGGCATTAGATTTGTCCAAGGTGTATCTTTATTTAGACACACTCTCCTCAAATTTGTGTTTAACCTTTTCTATGCCCATATTGAAATCACCATGAATCAGTACTCATTTATGCAAAAAGCTTATTAGTATGCTCCTCTTTCTGGCAGACATTAGCCAGACCAAATGCAAAGTGGATAAAGGCATCTCACAATTCATATTAATTTACTTTATAGTCAATAGAAATCTCCAGGACATGATGCTTATGACATTCCACAGATGTGCAAAGGGAGCTGATCAGCCTCTCTCTTCCTGACAAATTAAAACCTTTAAAGCAGCCTTTTCCTTCTACTACCCATCACTTATTTCTAGAGAAAAGCCATTTGGTGGCTCATGGAATGGCTGAGGGAAATTTGTTCATCAAAATTGTTAGGGGAGGTGATTAATTCAGGAAGTAATGATGGTCTTGCTGTGGCTGAATAGTTTTTTTTTTTATATATATCTTTACAACTGAAGAAGCAACGCTAGAAAGAAAGGGTAGTCCAGGTAAGTTAACACAAGGATCAATAAATGAAAACAAATGAAAAAAAATTCTCACGCTAGCTTCTAAATTAAGCAGACAGCATTATACTGTCTCAGTCCTCAGAGACACCAAACTTATTTTGATCACTTCTTTGGTGGTCAGGCATGTAAACTTTGAGAATGTAAAATTTCAATGAAGTAGTTTCTTAATTGGTTGGACTGTAATATTCTGAGTTTCTGTCAAATTTGTAATTCCAATTTTATGTGCTCAGTTCAAGAAATAACTTCACCTCCTTCAAGTGACTGCATGCATTTTCCAGTAAATATATGGGAATATGTCAGGACCAAAAAAAAAAAAAAAAAAAAAAAAAATAATATGATGGAGGAATGGAGGAAGCCCAAAGAGACAGAGATATGTGGGCTAAACCTGCAGAATTTTTCAAGCATAGTCATAAAGTTTCCACTTCCATCATCTGAGCCTCTGTGGATTTCCATGTAGAAAGAAGTGATCAAATCATTGACTCCTATATAAATCCCACTTAAATGTATATGGAAGTTTTAAGACAAACTTACAATAAAACTTTAAAATGTTGTTGAGCATCAATCATTTGGTAAAAAACAATAGGAACTACTTGATTATTTTAGTAATATATGTCAAGTATTTTAAGCCATTTTAATTTATACCATCTTGTACTTCTGAAAAGGTATACTTCTTTTTTGGTAGCTATATTTGGTGCTAGAAATCGAATTTCTTGGGAAAAAGATCTATCATAAATTCTTGTAACAGCTGTCCAGGTGTGCCTGGATGGACACAACCCATTCCAACTGCCTCTAATGTACCAACTGCAGGACACATCTGATGTCTTCAATCAAGATGGTGATACCTTGGAGAAAATGTATTTAGGAAAGGGAAAAATCCTGCATGGCAATGACGAGTGAGCTAAAAATGTGATAGCCCTGTGAGAAATAAGATGAGAGAAGAAAGGAGGAGGTGCTTTAGTGCCAGAGCTTGTGCAGGACCTCACACTAAAATGTGTCTATATTGACCCACACATTTCTCATGCTATTTTATTGCTGTGTCCCTGTGAGGAGGAAGAGCAAGTAAACAGCTTGATGGGACTTTGGCTCATGATGAAGGCTAACCTGCGACAGTTCTTTGTGTTTGCTTTTTCATACATTGATATAAAAAAGGAATAAAATGTCATCTCTTATTTTACATTTAGGCATGAAATTTTAATTCATAGACATACTTTCCGTTTATGCTGTTTTCACTCATTTCTGAGTTATGATACTTCTTCACACTTAATTCTAAGCAGAAAACTTACAGTGTTAGATAAAAGCAAATTGGAAATACTTACAGTTTTAGAACAGTTCTGGAAGAATCTGATAACCTTACACTTACAGGAAACTGACAGCACAACACTAATTCTAAAACAAAACAGTTTTCCAAACTTTTTTTTAAATAACTGTATATAAAGATATATTCATCTGAACTTAACAGTCTGGAATTACTTTATTGCTTTCAAGTTAGTAATAATTGCATGAATTATCCCTGAGCTGAAAGTGTACGCTCACTATACAAAAACAGAATAATTCATACTTTGCTGAACAGCAAGGTCCTCAAAATGCATTTGCAACATCATAATATACTGAAAAAATTCTGCCTTACATTCAATTCCTGTTCTAAAACTGCAGTGAAAAAAGTGTTTACTAGAAGGTAAGAAAATAAGGCTCTGCTTCCTTTTCAGTTGAAACTTGAAGAAGTACAAAGGAAGGCTGATCAGGAAATGGACAACTTTTCATACAGAAAAGGAGGCTAAGCAATGTGAGTGGCAAATTAATATGAACTCTTAAAAGGATTGCTGTATAAACACTTAAAAGGAAGGAACAGACTCAGGGAAAATTGTTTTTTGGCTACAGAAGACAATGTCACTATGAGATCAGAGTTCAGGAACTTGGAAAATCAGACAACCCTAACCACCACAATAGGGAGGCTCTCCATTAGATTTCCAATGTAAATAAAATTTAAAATAATATATAAAAATAGTAGTTAACATGCTATCTGAATGGTATATAAAAACATCTATATAATAGAAGATGCCTGTTAAAAGCAAAGCTTGGACTTGGTAGTTCAAAGATTTCACCTCAGTTTGTATTAATATTGTTGGGGTTTTTTTGCATCAAGAGTTTTTCATGTACACTGGCACACATTCAGTTGTAGTGAATATGGCACTATAGTGGGCTGACCCTGACTGGATGACAGGCACCCACCGAAGATGCTCCATCACTTCCCTTCTCAGCTGGACTGGGGAGAGATATATGTAACAAAACATAACAAAGGTTCATCAGTTGAAATGAGGACTGAGAGATATCACTTAGCAAATACTACCAAAAGCAAAACAGATTTGAACTGGGAAAATCAGCTGAATTTATTACTAATTAAAATCAGAGCAGGATAATGAGAAGTAAAATAAGTCTTAAAAAGACCTTTCTCCCACTCCTCTGTCCTTCCCAAGTTCTACCTTCTCCTCTTCAACAGCTCAGGGAGACAGGGAAGGGGGATTATGGTCAGTTCATCACACATTTTTTCTCTGACTGCTCAGGGAGAGACAGTGTGATATCCCTCCCATGGGAGGCAGTCCTCCACAAACTTCTCTAATGTGAGTGCATCCAACTGGCAACAATTCTCCATTAACTGCTCCAGTGTGGGTCACTTTTCCATGAGGTGAAGTTACCTTCAGGCACAACCTGCTTCAATGAGGATCCCACATGGGGTCACAAGTCCTACCAGTAAACCTGTTTTAATGTGCACTCCTCTCTCCACAGGTCTGCAGGCCCCTGCCAAGAGCCTTCTCCAGCAGAGGATTCCCATATGTTCACAGCATACTTTCAGGCATGAGTTTCCTCCACAGTCTGCAGGTGTATCTCTGCACTCCCATTAATGTGCCTGGAGGACTGCCTGCTTCTCCATGGTATTCACCTCGGACTGCAGAGGAATCTCATTTCTGGCGCCTGGAGCACCTCCTCCTCCTCCTCCTCCTTCTGTGCTGACCTTGATATCTGCAGGGCAGTCCCTGTCACACATTCTCAGCCCAGTCTCTGCAACTGCAATTGCAAATTCAACTGCACAATAACATTTTTCCTTCTTAAATATGTTCTCACGGAGGTGTGCTGTCATTCCTGATTGGTTCGGTCTTGGCCATCAGCATGTCTTTCCTGGAGCTGGCTGGCATTGTCTCCACTGGACATGGGTGAAATATCTGTCAACTTCTCACAAAAGACACCCCTTTTCCCTCCCCACTACCAAAACCTGGCCACACAGACCAACACAAATAAAAAGGGTTCACAATATGGCCTTAATTAAATTTTAAAACAGATTATTTCATTCTTAAGAAAGGTTGTTCTCCATTCAGTCTCTGATTAGTATGCAAATTTCATTACACTTTTTTTTATTGAAACCACAATACCTTAATTTAATTAAATGTCAGGAAAATAGATTTATTTTCCTGGAAGGAAGATGGATAATTAAATCTTTCATGAAAATGATTAAGTCGTATTGAAAAAAAAAACTAGTGCAAAACATTCAATTGTAATTGATTGAAAGAGTGCTGTACAAAGAGACCATAGATCAAAACATTTGGCATGCACAACAAAGATGGGCCAAGCCAGAAAAAATAGTGCTTAGACATGAGGTAGACATCCACAAATAATAAGTCATCTCTACTCTTCTGTGAGTCTTCAAGAGCGGGACAGCAAATATCATTAGGAATTGCACTGCCAAATCAACATATATATAATTCCAGCTTTAATGGCATGTGGTTTCTACTACCTCTTCCCCTAAAACAGGTAAAAAGCAGGAGGAAAAAAACTGATAAAAATTATTATTGTCATGATCTCATAATTCTTATTAAAAACCCTTCCGTTTCTATAGCATACTAAGAATATACCAATTCTCTTATTCTCCTTTTATCCCCTTCTTTGCCTTTGCTGTTGGGCAGTGTCAGGCTACTGCTGCTCTGGGAATTAGCTTACAAAGGCTGTTTTATTGCTCTTCACTGAGCACCTTCCCACAGGGACCTTTAGTGTCACCTCAGTAATGCAACTTGCTGCCCCTAGTTCAGTGCCTGGAATGCAATATTTATTTTTACCTTTGATTTTATTTCATATTCTCATGATGTCAGAAGACATTTGCAAAACTTGGCTTGAATTTTCATTTCTGTTATTTTGTATATTCTGACTGGCATGATTTAAAGTTTAGGTGGTAAAAAAGAAAAAAAAGAGAGGGAGTCTATGAAAAAAAAAGTACTGATGTGTTTTCAAAAAATCTCCGTGCTTACTTTTAAGTTTGACATGTATTTAGTTAAAGTAATAATATGCAGACTGCTTCTAAACAAAGTATGAGTTATAGTGCCCAAGGCAAAAAGCACATCAGTTCCCTCATTATTGCACATTGAGAGGGAAGCAGAACTAAGTAAGGGGAGCATAGAGGCATCATTTTTAATTTAATTCTGAGTACAATCCATATCATTTTTAAACCATTGAATTGAAACAGTAGAACCTAGCATTGGATTGAAACTGGATATTTATTCCATAACACAGTTAGGCATGAATATTCTTAGATAAGTTTTTGGATCAGTTGCAATCAGTTCCTTGATCATGCCAGAAGGCACATATTGGATTTGTTTTTGATTTGGATGCTGATATTTATACAAATCTCCAATTGAATTAAAGATGACATAATACTTCTCTTTATCATGAGATCTATTAATTTGAGACTCACAAATGGAAGAAGCTTCGCTGTAGAGAGATGTTAGACCAGTCTTGGTGAATACTTAATGCAGAGATTAATAGAATTTCCTGAGCTGGAACGAATCCACAAGGACCATTGAAGTTCAGCTCCTGGGTCTGCACGGGACCGCCCAAGAATCCCACCATACACCTGAGAATATTGAGTGAATCAGCAGACATAAAAGCCTTGTGACCTTAAAGTGTTGTTGATTTTGGGTTCCCCCAACACTGCCCTTTTTATTGTTTACTACAGTTGGATTAAGCTGATTTCAAAACACTTTTTTTACTGGGATTGTCATGGTTTGACATGGAAGTGTTTTGGTTTTTTTTTGCAAAAAGGTCCTTCTAGTTCTGATCAGAACCAATCAATTGTCTGACTTGATTATTGGCAAGTTTTAAGCCACTTAGGAGTTTGACACGCCTCTGCGAATCACATTTTAGGATAAACAGAGCTCGGGAAAGCTCTCTGGACTTCCTGGCCCGACCCGGGAGGCAGCCGCCCCTCCTTGGCCCTGTTCCATCTGGGCCCCCCCCAGCCCTGCCCCATGCAGGTAGAGCTGGGCTGGCAGCGGCCCCCCTTCACCGCCACGGCAGAGCTCAGCTCCGGCTGCCCGGCAGAGATCGTGGGGCTGAGAGAGAGAAGAGAAGTTCCAGCCGCAGCCGGGTGAGATTAACCCTATTAGTGCTGTTAAGGTTTCTTCAGAACAGATGGGCCTGAAAATGCTGATCCTATCCGAGAGAGAAAGGTGAAAGGACATGAAGAGACACCCTAAGGTGTAAGTCAGTAAAGATGGAAGGGCTGAAACCCTGAGAGAAAAGAAAGAGGAGATGCTTCAAACCTGGAAGCTGAAATTCTGTTGCAGGAACCCTTCGGGGATGAACTGGGCTATTGGAGTCCCTGCTGTAATTTCATAGAGTATCAGAGGGTGTAGAGCAATTGGGAGCTAAGGTGCCTCTGCATTTTTTTTCCTTTCATTCTTTTGGCTCCAGAGTGTTTGGACTCAGTTTACCTTCACCTGGAGGGGTGTGCAGTACACCCGAAGTTGACTCTGCCCAGTGGGTGGGGGGCATAGTCCCACTGTCTGATATGGACTGACATTTGCAATTTTTGGCTGCCTAGTGGGTGGAGGGCATGGTCCCACCCTTTGATGTGAATTGAAAAGATTATAAAGGTAGTAAACTGACTGGAATCTCAATCTTGTTTCTACATTATCAGCATGGAAAAAGTGAGGGGAGGAAAAGTGTTCTAAGGGTTTAGTCTGATTCTAACTTTTGTTTCCTTCTTTTAGGTCTGCTAATAAACTTCTTAGAGCCTTTTAAGTTTGTGCCTGCTTTGTTTTCTCCTAATTCTTATGTCACAGAGGTAAAATAAATAAGAGATGATCTGAAGTAAACCACTACACTAAATTGGTGTTCCTGCCTGGTTACGAGCTAAACTCTCTACATACTTGGTGGAGAATGCGGGCAATTGATAAAAGCTGTGATATGAGAGTTAATTAAGAGAAATAATGAGCAAAGCAAGTATTAAGTCATAAGTTAAGTAAAATGATAGTGAGAAGTTTATATTGTAATCATAGTTAAATATCTAGGGGTGGAGTTTAGTGTAAAGAATTTTCTGTTTGGGTTCTATAGTTTATTGTTGTAAGTAGAAGTTGTATGTTGAATGTAATTTTGGTAATGATCTTTACATGTGTATTCACAGAGGCGAGGGGTGGATATGGTGACGACAGTGGGATATATTGCATTGTACAGTATAACCAGTGTCTATATAATCTATTATTCACTCTCAACAATCTGTAAAAGTTAGTGACCATTAAATACTTCAAGGCAATATTTGCTTTATCCTGACATTTCTGACATTTAGAATATGCAAGACAGTGCTGCAGTTTTGCCTGACTAGGGTTCATATTTTTTTCCCGCTTGCTCAATTTGAAAGTGCCTTAACTCAATAAGACTGCAGCATCTGCACTTTCCCTATTACAGTCTGTTGTTTCAGAGGGGCAATCACCTTCCATACATTTTCATAACTTTAACCCAATCTATTTTCAAGTATGTGATACAGAAAATCATTAAATGACCTCGTTTTCTCTCCATTCACTACAGCTGCAATAAGAATTGAGAGAAAATATATTCTTTCACGTGTTCAGGTCGAGACAAGTTAAGCGTCTCTTTACGTTCAGAAGAATTCTCCCAGTGTAAACTCTTCACCTGATGGTAGAATTCCTCTTGCTGTGATTTCAACACCTACTGTGTGGAGAATGTATGTGATTACAGAAATGTTTAATCTTTATTTCCAAATCACAGAATATTCTGAGTTGGAAGGGACAAACAAGGATCATCAAGTTCAGCTCTTAAATGAATGGCCCATACAAGGATTGAGCCCACAACCTTGGTTGTCCTAGCACTGTGCTCTGACCAACTGAGGAAACCTCTTGATTTGTAGCCTCCTTTTACAATTAATGAAGAGGAACAGGCCATTCTGGTATGCAATTGAACTTATTCAAAAATATTTGGCTAAAATAAAACATATAAACCTATTTGTCTGTTTCTTATTTTTTTTTCTATAAAAAAATTAAATTACTATCTCAGATGAAGACTTCCAAATTGAAATAATTCCAGTGGTAGGGCAGATGAAACTCACCTTCATCCCTTTG
>JACBWW010000006.1:0-31147 GCA_020086605.1 Lanius collurio | reverse complement strand
TGGATCCGAAGTTATACTATTTCTTATCTACCTGTAAATTTAATGGTAATTTTAACCCCACTTGTATAATACTAGTATTCCCTTTTTGTCTTATCTCTGTGTAGTAATAGTCTGTTTTAAGTCTTATGTCTGTTAGTTTTGTGTCTATTAAACAAATAATTCATTCTATAATAGAATCAGCCACTATTAAAAAACTTGTGAATGAGAGTGGGTGTCAGGGTTCTGGCCACCTCAATAACATGGCTGCCTGATGCCAGAGGCCTGGGAAAAGGCAGGGACTGATTTAAACCCACATCATCCATTCATAACACTGGGTCAGCCTGATATTAATGGAATGTTAGTGATTTACTTGGCAAACAACCTAATGTTTCTGAGCAGCTTTACCAAGTTACATATTTATGCACAATTCCAAGACATCTAAACGCAAATTTTTTTTGCCTGATTGCTCTCCAGAACACATCAAACAGATTTAGTATTCATAGGGAGCACATATTATCTAAGTACTTCATAAAGATCAATACCTGAAACATGCCTATTTAGAGACATCTCTTCCTCTCAGCCTCATATAAATCTGCTTATTACAGTCAGTTCTTTCTAATTAACTCCAGAGAAGAATCAAAACCTTAATGTAGACATTAAAAGGAAGGCACTGGTAGTGAATCATTTGCAATCTGTTTAAGCTATTTTCATGCAAAATCATGGGATATACTCACTTATGTGAGGTGTACACTAGTAAAAAATTGCAAAACCCAAGAATTTTGCAGGGAAAAAGAGGATGTACACTCTGAAGGTAATGTAAAAATGAAAATTATTATTTATTAAAAATATAATTCAATTATATTTAAATCAAATTTTATAAATGCAGGTAGTATTTGGTTCTATGTTTTACCAAATTGGTCTTTGACAAAGTTTTTAAATGTTTTATACAAATTAAAAGTCTTGATACATTTTATGGCTAAAAAAATATTTGATTTTCCTAAAAACAGCTTTCCTGCAATAAATGCAACGTGCTTTTGTTTGAAATAAGAGTATATCTACTGGACACAAATTATGCCTTGTTTCCTCACAATCTGCTGTAATGATTAGTTATCCAACTTAAAAATCTAGAACTATTGCATTCATTTTCTTTTACCTAATTTTCTTCTGCTTCAACTGCTAGCATTGTTTTTATTTATGCTTTCTCTGCTACATTTGAAAGCATTACTAGATATCATCTTCCTCAAATATGTTTAAGTCATAGTCTCATAATTTTAAAATAGTATATATATTTATAGCACATTTTTGTTGTTTTCAACACCAATATTTTATAATCTTGTCTAGATTATTTTAAAAGCTTACAAGAAGTTAGACATCACTGTAGAAACAGTAGTGACAAAAATATTTTATTGAACAATAAGAGATATCATTTATCTCTGTAAAAACTGAATTTGAGATTATTTTTATAATGAATCAGACTTCACCTCAAAAATGTCTTGATTTTATTTAAAATAAATTATTTATTTTGTAACTCTTAGGAAAAAAAAGTAAGATATTTGGTTTTCAAATTATTTGATTTGTAAATATTTACATGGTATTTGTTAGATGGCATGTTTCTATATGATTGTCAAATCCCTTATTATCAAAATGAGTTTTTTTCCTAGAAGCACTATTCATCTTGACCAGAGCTTTAGAGGAGAAATTTTCAAATTCTTATGTGAAAAATATGGGTAAAGTTTGGAAGACAAAGGGACCTGATTCAGGTGATCGCATATAAGTGTTCAAAGCTATTTAAGATTATGAACTTTCTCTGCTAATCCAGATGAGTATCAGCACTCTGTTGAATTTCTGTCATAGATAACTACATGCAGGTAACCAAAGTGTTGAAATTCTAGGTGGTTATAATTGGTAAGAAAACTCCTAATACCTTTGATACATATTGCAGTAATTTGTATTTCATTGACCAGAAATCTTAGAAAGCAAGGCAAGACCACAAATGTGAATATGACAAGATTCTAATTGAAGAAAAACGTTGCTTAGAATAGTTATTAACACATTGCATCCTCTCAAATTTTGACATGAAACTCAGACAACTGCTGTAAATTACTGTGCTTGAAAGTGAGTTAACAGAATAGCAACGATAACAACACACAGAAATTCACAATTCTTTTTGTCATTTGGTCTTTAGTGTTTATGAAAATAGATTTAATTATGCTTCAAGGTATTTCACATGAAGAGACAAGCATTACTAATAGGAAACCTTGCTTATTGTGTTTGTTATTACTTTTTTGCAGATTTGAGTGGTGGCGTTACACAGGTTTGTCAGATTTTAAAAGATGCATTAATATTGCCTTCATGAAGAAAATAGGTTGGGTATTTTGTTTGTATTTAACATGATAATAGGATGATCCATGATATAGAAAATTTCAGAAAACTAAGTTATTCTTCTGAGGAGAAACATCCATTCTCTAGATTATGTCATTATTGGACATTGAAATAACAGTGTACAGATATGCTGTCCAGTCTGTAGGACAATGGAATGCCCTCAGATTTTCCCATTCCTTATTATGAGTGCACATAAAGAGTGGTAATGAAGATCTTGATCATTTCAAGTGTTCTGGATAAAAGGCTTGATCCCAATCCATCACTGTCCTCTGTTTTATGAAGTGTAGGTTTTCACAGTGATTTAATGCTGTGGATGTTGATACTATTCATTGTACTTACTGAGAATGAAGAAGATTTTCTAATTTTTTGGTTGGTTTGTATGCACAACTGCATTTGTAAGCATGTATATATACCAGCATGGAAGGGAAAGAGAAGTAAAAGGAAGACTATGCAGTTTGTGATGCTGTGTATGTAAATTCAGAGTAAAACTTGAGAACATTATTTCCACAAATGTTGGATCAGTGCTCTGGCTTATCTTTCATAGGGAAACAATACATGGTAAAAGGGAAATTCATGTAGGACATCTTAAATGGATATTGTTAATATTGTTCACTGCTGCAATTTATAAAAAATATGAGAGAAAGCAAACTGATGTTAGAATTCCATTGAGGTAAAAAGTGACTTTTGGTTTAGAAAACAAGATATTAATCTTTTGTTTTTTCAACTTTCTGTAAAAATATATATGTAATAAATATTTCCACTTAAGGTAATAGGGTAAGAAACTTCTGATTTTATTCTTTTGGTTCATGCTATTCAGAAAGGTGAGGAGGTTGCCCAGTTACACTAAGCAATACATTGCTATGAGGATATGAACATTGAACAGGTCTGTAAATTTTGCTTGTGAGTGATAGATACTTTTATTTTAAAAAAGAACTTTTAATTCGACAAATCAACCCCCCCAAAAGCCCCTTGTACCCTTCAAAACTAAGTTTATTCTTCTTTTCAGTTGTCTTGAAAAAATAGTGAACACAACATCCAAGAAGCCGTGTCCTCACCAAAACATGATGTTTCTCAAGACCAAGGCTGAAAGAGACTGTATTGTAAATCAAACACTCCCAAATCCAACTCCATAGAAATATTTTGCCAAACTATATTGTTTCCAAATACAATAATTATAACTCAAAAATCACATTGGCATCCTAAAGGAGCTTTAAACAGCAATAGCAAAAAGGTCTTTCACAATTTTCTAAGTCTTGGAGTAGAAACTTCTTGAAGAACAAAGGCTTGAGTTAAAAAAAAAAAAAAAAAAAAAAACCAAAAACAGAAAAACCCCAAAAAAATCCACAAAGGACAAGAGAAATACAGTATTTCAGCATGAACATGTATGTACGTTATATTAAATTTTCTGCAATTTTATTGGACTAGAATTTCATTTACATAGAATTTCAAATTCCACTGAGTCATGAGTCCATAACAGAAAAAAAAGATTTAGGTTTGGAAGGTTGGCTGTCATTTTTCAAATTTCTCATCGTTTTATTAAGGGAAAAAAAGGTGCAAGATGGAAAACAATATTAAAAAAAATCTTATTTCCCCCCCAAAAAAACCCAGAAAAACAATTCCCAGGAACTCTTATGCATAGCAGATGAAGTTCCAGAGATTAAGGGCCTATTAACTAGTAACAATAAAAAGTATATCCGTTGCTTCACAGTAGTATTACTATTAGTTTTCAAAGCACCCACGAACATTTGACCTTTGTTTTCAAATGACCATTTGAGTGTCAAAAGAAACACTTTGAAAAGTCAGAAATTATCACCACCGCGAGCACATCTTTCCTCGCTAAGTGATACAAAATGGGACTAATTAAAAACATTTATCATCTTTCTGTTCTTTTTTTTTGTCCTTAACTACAATACAATCACTTTAGTGATTGATATCTTCAAATTCATGTGTTTAACTTAGTCATATGACTAAAAATGAGTTAAGTACTTAGTGGATAAAAACACTTCATTGAATGTTAGAGTGTTATCATGTGATAAATTATATTCATTCTTTTAACTCTTATAATGTTTGCCAAAATTATATTAAATTTTCTCTTGAAATATCTCTGTCAAGTTCAAATATACCAATCTGTCTGAAGTATCTGCAAGTAGGGTATGTAACACAGTATTTCAAGTTTATAACTATTGAAATTAGTTTTCTTTGTAAATGCTACAGAAGAGAAGTTGAAATTTGAATTTTGGTCTAAAACCAAAACAGATGTTTGATCTTGGCTGAATCTTTGTCTACCAGCCACCTTCACTGAGAAATATAAGTTAGTTCTGTATTTCAGGAAGAAACTATTTAGTATGTAAATAAAATTGAGAAGAAAATTATATGGACTAGACACCAGATTTCACAGAAGCACAGGATATTCTGAGTTACAAGGTTCCCACAAGGATCAGCAAGTTTAACTCCAAGGTGACTGGCCCCTATGGGGATCAGCCTCACCATCTTGGTGGTATTAGCACCATGGTCTAACTAACTGAGCTCATCTCTCAGGGTCTTATTCAGTATCATTTTGCAGAAGATATGGGAAATGAAATGTGATACAACAGAAGACAGAAATTAATTCTTGGATGTGAAACCATTTATTTAAATGACACAAGAAATTTCCCAGAGAAAGATGTTATTGAAGGATGTGTGGTACAATTTAACAGCTCTCTTTACAAAATCTGTGGTCATTGAAATTAACCTATCCAATTGCAGATTTAAAACACAGAAAGATTTAATCCCTTTCTTGCAGATAGCTCTTACTACAAGATATTGAAAATTAAAAAAACAAAACCCTTTGATTTCAAAAAGAAAGTAGAAAAGTTAATAAAAAATAATTCAAGGAACTTTATTATTTACATAAAAATCATATTAAGAAGTTCTTGAGCCAAAAGCTGTTTGACCTTAGAGAATAGTCTGAGCATTATCATCACATATTTGTCCTAATCTCACATTGATATAGATATGGCTCTTAGGGACATGGTTCAATGTCAGCCTTGGCAATGCCAGGTTTACGGTTGGACTCCATGATTTTGGAGGTCTTTTTCAACTCAAATGATTCAAAGATTTTCCCCCAAACACCTACTTTTGGCCACTATAATAAGCAGACTATAAACCTATGTGCACCTGTGGTTTAATTTGGTTTGCAGCAGTGGCAAAACGAAGTCCATCTAACACTTGTTTTCCAGCTCATATTAGTCAGGTAGTTCTGGGAGGATGGAATCAAGGTCTCTTTTGGGAGGGGGCATGTTTTACTGCAGGTTTCAGCTTGTTGGGGTTTTGGGAGTTCCCTTTTTTCTCTTGAGGAATTTTCTCCCATATATGTTACCGAGACAACAAACTGCTGGGTACTTGGGAGAAACAAAAGAACTGGCCACGGAGGGGAGGAGCCCATCTGGGGCTACTGTCCTCACCTGGGTGTGTGCCTGGGACTCGGGACTTGGTGTGGAGATGGGGAGAGACTCTCTCGTCAGCACTGCGGGCTTCCTGCTGTTTTTCCTCTCTGCTGGAGAAACCCCGGGATCCCAAACCTGTCCTTCCCTGCCTCGCTGGGAGCTGAGCTGCAGACCCTGCTGCCTCAGCCTTCGCTGCTCTGCAGCCCTGCCCGTCCTGCCTGCCGAGACCTCCGGGGATTCCCACCACAGCTCCGCAGCTCGATACATCTCGCCTGCCACCCGGAAGTTGTGCTCCTACTGCGGCCCCAGCCTGCCTGGCCAGGAGAGCCCAGACAGACCCCAGGATCAGCTGCCCAGGGAGGTTTGTGAAGCCTTTCTTCCATCCCTTCCCGGATCCCAGGCCGCCATCACTGCGTGCTCTCTGAGCTCGCTCCGGAGCGCCCCCTGCAGCCGCGGGGGAACCATCGCACCTGCCCTGCTCACCGGGAGCCGCCAGCGCCCCTGCCGGCTGTGACTGGAACTGCACCAAAGGGGAAAGGGCCTGACAGCCGAGAGAGGCTGCACTGGGTTTGTGCTTCTGTCTGCTGTCACCACTGTAGTTATTGTTGTTTGTTTGCCTGTTTATATATCTGTATTTTAGTAAAGAACTGTTATTCCTATTCTTTATATCTTTATATCTTTGCCTGAAAACCCCTTAATTTCAAAATTATAATAATTCAGAGAGAAGGGAGTTGCATCCTTCACTTCAAGGGAGGCTACTGTCTTAGCAGACATCTGTCTTTTCAAACCAAGACACAGCTATGATACTAATTCATTCATACTTTCAAAATAATAATTCAAGAAATTACACCAAAGTAGCTGGTGTGATTTTAAGTTAGACTTTGATACATTTTTTAAGTTTGTAAGTTTCATTATGTTTATTGATTTGGAATTCTTGTTCTAATCATATGTTTCTTAGATGTTTCCATTTTTGAAAATAGACTTTTAAATTACATATTTTTATTACATTGTATTTTTTATGTTAGGGAAAAAAAATATATTGATGGATGTGTTAGGGGGAGCTATGGAATTTGTAGTACTGTACAGTGTAATCAATTCTATACTCTTACGTTTCAGAGATATGCAACAAAAGTAGCTCTATTATACAGAAATATTTCTTTTAACCTGTATGGATTTATGACCTGGAACTAATGAGATTTTAACCTTCAAAAAATAGTGAGGCTCTGGATGCTGTGATGCAGTCTGCACACTGTAGTGTCCTGTTTTGATCTGCCTTTCCTTTGTAGTATCCCAGTGTCAGTATTTTCATCTCATAATGACCATACCCATGCAGTTGAGATAATGTTTTGTCTTTTTAAGAAGTATAAGCAATCTGCTGTGGAAAACTCTGTATTTCATGCATATAGTACTGAGGGATCACACTTTTGCCAACTCCACATATATGTTATATTATTTATGATTTAACACCATAATTGGAAATATCTAAGTTTGATTGTTTAGTAGACTAGAAAATTATTTAATCAAGCGCTTAATATCTCCTTAATAAAGTTATGTTACTAGGTTAAGTCTCAATACATTTTAAGTTATTATCAGGGCCTCTGGAAGTTTGTTTGTCTATGGAATGAGAGGAGTGCCTAAACCACCAAGCACTGAGTAATAACAACAGCAAAGTTGTACTGTGCATCCATGTATCCCAATAATATTTTCAAGGTATTCCCCTGGATATGTTTTTGGAGTTGCCTGTTTGCTTGGTTTTGATTAAGTACTCAGGACCTCAAAAATGCATTCCTTCCAGTATTTATGCCTGTTACCTCTGTTCTGCTCTCACAGGGATGAACAGATTCCCACAATTCCAGCTGTAAAATGCCAGCATTTAATTGCAGCACACTGAGAAGGTAGAGGTAAAAGCTGCTTCTCATACAATTCCACTGCTTCTGTCCACAAGTTGTGCATGTCCATTTTACCCATGGCTGTGTCCAAGCAAGTTCTCAAGTTGTTTTCTGTCAGTAACTGGTAATAACATTGATACAATTAAAATGGGAACTCTCCACCTGGCATCAATCCAAGGGAAGTAATTGTGGAAAGTTTATGAACATTGAAAAGCAAGACCTTTATGAGATAAAAATGTATCTATATTACTTTTCTTTTTAAAGTGAACTAGTTCTTCCTATTTTTTTCATGCCCAGATATTCACTAATTTGAAATAAATGATAATGGAAGTAGTCAAAGAGGTATAATGGTAAAAGTATTAAAAGCCAGATGGAAAAAAGTTGAGGTGTTCTAGATTTTCTGTCTAAAAC
Source organism: Lanius collurio (assembly GCA_020086605.1). Lineage (NCBI taxonomy): Eukaryota > Metazoa > Chordata > Aves > Passeriformes > Laniidae > Lanius > Lanius collurio. Next base: position 23,061 of record JACBWW010000006.1, on the reverse strand, counting down.
CAAACTAGATTCTCTTCAGTAAAAAATGTAACTCTTTCCTTTGGAGAAGGAAGCTAGCAATATTAAGTCCATCAGTAAATCATTAAAAATATAAAGATTATATAGAAAAAAAACCCCTCAATTTACATAATAAATCACCTAATAAATAGTGCATTTTTAAGTGTAAATTAAATATCAGCTTTTTCCAATTATTTTTAGAAACATTGAAAAATGCATGTAATCTACATACATACAAAAAAAGCCCCTTTATCATATAAATCTAGAAAGTGACACTTTATATAGTTAAGGTCCTCTAAGGGATAGAAAACATAACTCAAGGAGGAAAAGTAATTAAGCTTTTCTTCTTGTTTGTATCATATGTCCATGTATACTTAATGCATTTTGTGGAGAAGGCATTTATATTAAACAGCTGTCTGCAATTCCAGTCTGTACCTGCCTATCTTTTTCCTACCTCTGACACTAGAATGAAAAATTTATAGTAATTCTCTTGTCTAAGGCCATTTCCAGCTAAAACAAGAGAGCAACTGTAACAGTATGTGTTAATTATAAATTATAAAGGGTTAACAACCCTGCCAAAAGCTAGATACCAAACCTTAGCTCTTCCGTTTTACCATAATTCCTGGGGACATTTTATTTGACATTTTTTTTGCTGAGGTTTTAGCTGTGGGGTGTTTTGTTTTAAAATATCTTATTGCATTAACTGTATCTTTTAATTATATTTTCCATAGAATTCTGGTAATAACAGATCAGGAATAACAGTTAAAATTTTTTTCAATAATGTTTGGACTTTATCAAATAGTTTCTCATTTTCATAACATTGAAAAGACACTATAACATTTCAAAAAAGGTCCATATTTTGGAGTGCTATACTTTCAGATAAATATTTTCTTATAGAAAATCATTTTAAGGTGTTCAGTCACAAAACCAAGTTTTGCATTCTCTCCAACATAAGTTTTATTAAAGATGATAAATTCTGCTGGGACAAGAAATAAATTCATTTAATTAGAAAACAAAGAAGTTGTCTAACAAACTTCTTTTCATCATCCTCTCTCTTTCTCCTTCCCTCTTTCTCCATCTGCGCCAAGATTATTTTGATTATTTTTCAAAGAGAGTAATAAAACTTTAAACTGCTCAGTAAAACCACACGACACTTAATTAGGCTTGCTTATATATGTCCATATTCTTCATTCACATAATACAAATTAAAAATTGTTAAAATCTCAAAATCTAATTTTCATTTAATCAATTTTTTCCTTCAATATTTAATTTTTGTCATAAAATCAGAGTGTTCATTCTTGGAATAGATGTGACCTGAAGTGGAATTTTATCATTGCTACAGTCTGCTGTGATGCTCATTAATTATTTTTATATTTTTTATTGAGTTCACAACTTTGATCACATTATAAGTCTCAGGGAAAAAAAAAAACAAAAACCAACCTGTTATATTTTCATATACTTCATAGCAATTAATTACATGAAACAACTGCATGAATAGATTGCTAAACTAATTCATAGGGAATGCAATGCAAAGTAGCAAAACTTTTCTGTGGTTATTGACATAACTTGTGGTTATTGTCATAAATTTAATTAAGAATTTTAAAATAACACCATAGTCTTTTTTTGAGTTCATTAATGTTACAATCATATGAATAATATATCTGTTACTCTCACCCTACCTATTTACACAACCCCTTTTTCAGATACAACTGATGTAAGTACTACATTCATGTGCATATATAGTATCTTTACACACATATGTGGATTTATGTAAATTATAAAAAATATTCAGTATGTTGTACATAGATCTTGTGCACTATAAATAAGTATATTATTTGATTTAAAATTAGATACAAACTTAGTCTTTTTCCAAATCATTAAAATACCTACTATGCACTTAAGAGGAATGATTACATAAGCATCCAATGTGCAGCTATATTGTGTAAGGAATTTTGCAAAAAAGAATACTAACACTTAACAATCTATCTCACATTTCAGAAGGACCAAACAAATGCATATTTCTGTACACATATTTAAATCATGAAAAATAAAGTTACACTATGGAAATACAGGAGGACCTTTAACACCAAAGTGGTTTGGGTTTTGCTAACATTTACCTCCAAATACAGGAAATAACCTGACTCCATTCCCAAATAGGTGACATGTTTATCTTACCTCGTGCCCTCCTGTTCCTCAATAGTCTTTGACTTATCATATTGTGACCTTTATAATAGCTTTATAGAGGATCGATCAGACCAAGACAGAACTGTAATACAAAGAAGTATTCATTATTTTATATTGGCTTAAACTAATAGAGATGACAAGTAAAACAAAGGTGATTGATTTCCTGACCTTTAAAGTGTTTTATATGTAAAGTGCATAAGTTCCAGACATACAAGATATTTAATGTTAAAAATGAATTTTAATATTTAACTATATTTATTATATGCTGCCAGTGGAAATCACATTTCATGGCAGCAAGGTCTACTGTTTCATCTCTTAGCAATGACTCTTCATGAACTTCTCTGATACTTTTCCAGTTCTTTAGAGTATATATTGAATTTCCGAAGAATAAATTTTCTTTTAAGAGCTGTTCATTTTACATGACTATGAGCTAAATTAGAATCAAGCCAATATCAAAATCAGGATTTTTTAGAGGCTAAATTTCCAAACACCTTCATAAGTTCTAATGTATCTTTTGGACTGAATATAAAATGATAGCACTAAAAATTGTGTGGCAATAGGAAAAATAGGTGAAAAATCCATGTTTTCCTGTTTTGACAAAAATCAGAACCTGTTTCAGAAAGAAACTAATGATCTAATTAACATGAGAAGTTACTTGGATCTTTATGCATTTTTAGACTACAGAAAGTAAATTTTGAGCACACACTCATAACTTGAGATTTAATATGTAGTGCTTTAATTCCTTTCTATGTTCTCTGAATCTTAACTTTCAGAGTTTATAGTTCTTTGAAAAATCTGTATTTAGGCTGACATCTACTACCTTGATACTGCCTAGAGACCAGAATATGGATCTCATTACCATGCAAAACCCAAATAATTATCCTTACCTGCTCACTAAATTCTCCATAGTTAAAGAATTAATTTCTGACTTTTTGCTCTACTATTACTGTGAATCCGAATGGAATCACATTGATAGAGACATTATTTTTTCAGGCATCAATTTCAAAGTTTGTCTTTTTTCTTCTCTACTAGGTAGTGTCATCAAAAAAATTATCCTTTTGATGTTTTCAGAAAGAGTCTTTATTTTGCTGAAAATGCAACAGGCTTTAAGAACAGTTTCAGTGGGTCATTTGAACACATTTCTTATTAACCCCTGTCCCAAAAACTTACATGGCCATGGATTAGAATGGACTTTTCTAATCATAGTTCTTCTTGCTCCTGAATTAAAAATTTCTTAGTCACTAAGGTAACTACAGATGCAGAATGAGATTGTATTTATCTCTAGAAATAAAAGCTGGTGTCATTTATGCAAAAGGAAAAGGAAAATGATAACCACTGATATTAAGAAGACTAGACTTAAGAGAATTTCGTCAACTTGCTTATTTTTGCTTTGTGCTAGTATTCTAATTTGTAGTAGCTGTATTGCCATCTCAAGCAATATGTATCAACCATACCACATAATTATACAAATTAAACACACAATTAGCAGTTCTGGTATTTAGCTGGTCACTAGTACTTAACTAATGAATGTTAAACAATATGGTAAATATGTTTGATTAATGCCCTTTCCTTGGACATATTGGCATATTCACCTCCTACACAGTGGTAAAGAATACACAAATAGCACATGAAGCCTAAGAGTTCCTGTATTTATCCTGCTGGATGACTAGATGCCAAAAAAATAAAACTCTGCTGGAATGGGGTTGAAATTACCATGATTGTCCGCTGTCTCCATGTTCTGAAATTTTCTTCCCCCCTTTCCTTTCTCTTTTTTTCTCTCACAGTTTTTCTTACTTAAAATGTGTTCTAGTAAAAATAAACAAACAAAATCAATGCACCTTTCAGAGAATTGCAGAATGTGTAAGGTTAGAAGTGATAGCAGTGAGTCATCTGGTCCAACTTCTCTGTTCAAGCTGGGTCATCCTGGAGTACATTGCACTGGATTGCATGCAGACAATTCTTGAATATCTCCCAGGATGGAAATTCCACAACTGGACACAGGAATCCAGATGTGGCCTCCTTTCTTAAAATCCGTCAGGAGTTGATTGGAAGAATTATTATTGTAATAATTATTCTTTCAGAAGTGGAAAAAAAATGCAAGGATTTCTGTTTTCAACAAGCATTTTCTATTCACTATTTAAAAATAAGACCTCCTGGAATTTCCTGTTACAACTATTAAATTGTCTTGTCTTTGTCCTCTTTAAGATCCTGATTTCTTTCAAGATATTGTCTCTCTCCTCTGAGCAGTCAAATGCCACATTTACAGAAAAGAATTTGGAGTTGATGTATTTGTACATTACCAGATCTTCTAATAGGATGCTGAGTTAATATTCCTTATCACTGTTAACTGAGTATTATTGTGATTTATAATTTTCACTTAATTTTTTTTCCAGAATATGAAAAGATCAGAACACCCAACAGTAAGCATCTGAGCAACAGAAGTCTTACAGTTATCCATATTTTTCATTAACATCTCAGTCTCTATTAAATTAAATTTTTTTAGACAAATCCCACTTGAGTGTAGGCTACAGGAAAGGATTCTTAGATTTCATTGCTTTAAAGAAATATTATAAAAAGCGCTTTAAAAATTACTATCATTAGATCACATAATATATTATTGGGCAAGGCAAATCTTTAGTTCCTGTAAAAGTAAGGAATAGCAAAAAATGTCTAAAAGAACTAATACATGAGGTAAAGATTACAAAAACCCCACTGCAGAAGCAGAGAACCAAAAAAAATTACAAGGGATCATATCTGCTGTTAAAAAACTTGTCTTCAGAAAGGTAAAAATTTTTTTTTGGATTCAAACATTCAAGAACACTATTATCTAATTGATAATTCTCCACATACAATGTAGTTTCATTTAAAAAAACCCAGTCATGTGATAATGATTAGGACTATAAAAGTTTTCTCTCCTCCCATTAATACTCAAAACTTAAGATCAACTTGATCGACAGCTGATCATTACCAAATATAAAATTCAAACTGTACTGCTAATAAATCTTTAACTTTATGTTTATAATTATATTTATGGATTGATAACATGTGCTTCATTTTTATCCATAAGAAAATATTTTGGTCAAAATGACTACAAGAATTTTTTTTTTTTTTTTTTGTGGGTTTCTTTGTTTAATCTGAAGTATTTAAAGAGATCCAGTTTCAGGAAATTATATGGTGGTACTTATGTTTTTGTCTTATTCAACACGAGGTTTTCTAAAAATTAAGAACTGATTCAGATTATTTGTTTAGCTGTCTTCCCATGGTGTCATGGGCTTTAAAAAAAGGTTAATATTTGTGACATGTACAGAAATGCTGCATGTAGTACCTGATATGAAGTATATGGAGACTATTAAACTTCTTTTCATCCATGTGTACTTTCATATGAATGTATAAATAAATCTATAGGTATATGTACATGTATATGTATATACAGATATATATGCACATACATATGTATATATCTATCTATATAAATGTATATCTTGCTTGTATGTGCATGCAAGCTGCTGTTATATTTAAACACATAGTCCCACTTACCACATATAACTTTTTTATATCTTTCTAAAAATCTTATTTTAATCTATTGTCAAAACCTTGTTGCCAAAAACACTCACACAAGGTATTTTCTCAAGATTTTATGCAGCACATCTTTTTCAAGTTCAAGCACCTTGTTTGATTCTTGGAGTTTCTTTTCTTTGTAGAACTGGGGATTTAAGTTGTAATTCTATGGATCCTAGGCTTTGATTTCTCTCTATAAGCAGTTTGTTATTATTTTTAGTTGAATACATTTTAATACATTGAATACATTAACATATTTTGCAAACCTGGAAAAAAGGGACTCAATTTAATTTCTTGATTGAAAATATTAACACTGGGTACTTTCAGAGAATAGTAATTCTGTGCAAAATCTGGATATGAGCCTCAGCCAGTGAATTTTTAAAATAATTTTCTTACAAGTATCCTATGAGAATTACCTATTTACTATATCTGAAGCATTATTTTGTTTTCTGTAACATGACCAAGAACAACCTCCTGAATTTCCAGGTGAATAAATAAGATAGACTTTTCAGAAAAAAATACTACTTATATTTGAAATGTAGCCTATCTTGTAGCTTTAGAAGTCAGCATCAACAAATTGTGTCATTTGTGACAATCAAACCACTGGAAATAAACACTGAACTTCTTGAAAATCATTAATCTCTCTTTCTATAAAACATACTACAATAAATAAATAAGCAAAGAAACTATATGTAAACAATCACAGATAAAGTTAAAATGGAAGTTTGTCTCTATGCTAACCATATTTCAGTAGAAAAAATGTAAGCAAGATTATTTAGTCATTCAAGAAAGAAATAAGGAAATAATAATGCAATAGTGGAACAGAATAATCCACCCAAAATAATGTAAAGAGGTGACACTGGTCTGATAAAAATGAAAAGAAATATAAAATTTTTGTTGTTGGCTATACCTGAGCTCATCCTGATAGACAGTTCACAGTTAATTAAGAGAAATAAACACTTCCAGGGATGATTTATTTCATCCTAAATGAAATGCCTAAAATCAGTCAGATTAGCTGTGCCCTAAAAGAGTGTTCTTTTTCCCACTACACAGAAAGGGCACACACATAAGACTGTCTTATGTCAATGTCTACAATGTGGAAGTTCAATATAACTCATCAGATTTCTGTAGTACATTTGCACTGCTTTCCATATAGCTAGTTAGATCCTCTTTTCAAGAATGTTTTAATAGAAGTAACAGGATGGAGGGATTTAAATGGAGATGAACAGACCTAAATGAACAAAGTTCTAATGAAGTTAGCAAAACTGTTGGCCTGTCTCCTTAGAATAACTCAAAAAGTGAAAGAAATTACACAAACACATTCACATACACACTCAGACCTTGTAAAAAGGCAAATATGACAATATGATTTTTAAGCAAATTAATATTTATTTAACACTTATGCAGTCTCTCAGACTGAATAAAATGGTAGCTTACATTTACAGAGTTGTATCCATGACGCTATCATAAAAATTTCATATACTCGGTCACATAACCTAATTGACATTTACAATAAACAAAGTGATACCGATTTCAGCAGATACTGTTATAAACTACACTTAAGAACACTCAGTATGCCACATTTTCTAAATAATTGTCTTTTTTCATTAACTGATTGGGAATGAGTGTTTGGGTTTTTTCCTCTTCTGCTGTTATCCAGATATGATCTTTCTCAGAGTCTGTCTATCTAGAAGCTATCACCATGATATATGAGTGTACTAGAATAATAAAGACCCATTGATTAACAGCACAGTGTGAATATAAAAAACTTTGAAACAGGATGCAATCCTCTAAAGTTTCAAGGAACAAAGGAATATAAGACTATCAGTAGAAAATAATACTTTAATTCAGTCTGACATGCTTCCAGATATTTGAGAACGTCATTACATTAGAAAATGTTGTGGGAAAAGAGAAAGCCTAGGGGTGCTTTGTTCATCTTTAAACCTTGCAAATTTTTTTTTTTTTTTAACCCTAGTTGTCACAATGAATACCAGGTGGGCTGTTCTCAGTCATGTAAACATATTTTTGTAGAGCTATTGATGACTATCTAGAAATTCTTGTGGCTTCCAGCTGCTGCTGCTGAAATCTGCAGACTCATTTAATTCACACTTGCCATGTTTGCCAACCCTCTAAATATCTGTAAATCAAGCTGCATATGAAACAATCTCTTTTACCCAAAGGTTGCCATCTACAGTCAGGCACTCTGTCTTGGTTGTCCACAGGAAGTGCAAACTGTTAATGATCAAAATCTTGTTTACAGGTAAGGAGGAATCACCTTATATACACAATTGGTAATTTACTGTTAGTATAATTGAAATTTTAACAGTTTAATACAAAAATAATTATTAGTTCAGATTCAGTTGTTACAGAAAAAGAAAGAATAGTTCTACAGATAAAAAGTCACAATAAATACCCATTTCTTACAGTTGTGGGGTCTCCAGTCTTAGCTTATATCCCATCACTTTTCATTCCACAGTTGTGAATCTCTAGCCCACATCCTGTGTCCCCATGGACACAAGGCTTATACTCTACTACCAGAAACCTCTTTCTCTATTCTATCATTAAGTTCTCATCCTAAAATCTTAGTGACATTGTTCATAAGTTATTCAAAAGCAAACAAAATTGCCTGATTACTTAGAAAAAATACTGTCACAGTTAAACCAAGTGAAACAAAGCTGTAAGCATCTCAATAAAGGATCAGAGAGAGAAGGTCCAACAAGCCTGAGTCCTGAGGCTTTGTGCAAAACTTGTGCCCCGTTATTAGCAATGTCAATATCATATTTTGAGCCACAGAGTATCAAAGCACAGTGCTTTTCAGGTAAAAATTAACATCCTGCCTTCCTCCAGCTCTTGATATTAGATGCCCTAGGATGTCAAAAAATGGAGATTTGGAGGCCACTTGATGACAGATATGACATAGTCTGCATGAGTTCCATGTTCTGGAGACTCAGCTGGTGGACAGAGAGAGCTGCTTTAAGGTAGATAGGATGACATAAAGTGCTTATGTTAAACTTTTTGTGTATACAATCAATGAAGAAAGAAAGCTCTTTGAGATGGCAATTCATCCTAGCCAGAGACAGATTTAATGTGCAGAAGTGACTTGTGAAAGTATGCTCTCTTATGACTATAATGGGTCAATACACAGCTGCCTTAGACTTGGAAACAAAAATGTCAGACAGCAAAATATAAATTGAATAAAGAATCATCCATGCTGTAATAGCAGCAAATATTTTTGGGTTGAACTGGGTTATGAGTTTGCACCATCACTATTACATTTCAGAACAAGAGACTTCTCTGTTTCTGAATTCACATGTCCATGCTAAACTGATAAGGCTTGATAACATACCCCACCACCAGGCTAGTAAATCTATTGGTCTGTGATCTGTTCCAGAAATAGCCTCTAAGCTTATTGAGTACTGTCTCAATATACTATAGTACAATAGTACTATAGGCATACCCTCTCATTTTAACTCTAAAAACCGTCACTTGTTTACATATTTCTTTTAAACATAAACCAAAAGTGTGAAATGGAGAATTTAACTGTCACAGCTCTTAATTAATTTTTCCTTTTTATGCTTTGTGAAACAACAAGCTCCTCACTTCAAAGAGCTTCTCTCTTGGAAAATAAAACAATTTCTTAGACAGGTGGAATAGTTAAACCAAAGCACACTATATTGCAGATAATGACATTTGACGAATTTTCTCTATAAGCATTCCTAAATGGCTGATCAGGGAGTATATATGGAGAGGAACTGATTAAGTAATGATAGCTATCCTTCAGCTAGTACAGATATTGGAACTGAATTAATCAGTTGTTCTTTTTAAGTTTATCAAGTGTACTGGTCTAGAGAGCATGCATCAAAGGTCAGCATGCTTTTTGGGCTCTCTGGAGTCCATTTGTTGGCTTATGACTCTGACTTGCTTGATAACTGCATTTTAGCTATACTGAGGATGAATTCTGGTTGCTCTAAAGAGTTTTAGAGCTGGCTTTTAAATTGTTCTTATGGGGTCATGAATTGTCATCAACAGACACATACAAGCTTAAAAAAGAAGATATCTGATGCTTTCAAGACATGTTTTGAGTGCCTTGAAGATATGCTCTGCAACAATTAGTTGCATTTGGTATAATGAGCCAAGTGGGTAGTTGTTTTCTTGCACTTTTTTTTTTTTTTAACTGTCTAACCTGAATGAATCCTGAAAGACTTAACTTATGGAAATTTTGTTTTAAAAGGTTTTTCTTCTCTGATGAACAGGTATTATATTCTGATCTTGGTAATACCTCCAGAAAAAATGAATTAATACTCCCTAATTTATTAAAATCTCATCTTTTGTTTTATTCACCTGATATGTAAAAGACACATTCCTATATATGCTAACTCACTCTTTCCTGTCTAGCATTGAATTAAGTGCATCTAACTATTGTCTAATTTGGGGTCTATGTACATGTCTCATTTTGAGACAAATTGGAGGAAATGTCCTCTGATATCAAGCAGGTTACAGCTGCCCCCACTCCACTAAGTTTGGGAAAAAACAATTCCTCAGAGGAAAGTGAAAAAAAAACCCTATTTATTTAACAAGCAGGGTGCATGCAAGCACCAAAAAACCACAATACATAATGTTAGATAATAAAATCTCTTGCTGCAGAGAAAACCTGGTTCAGAGTTCTTCATAGGTGATGAATCTGCTCTCTCCAGAGTTTGGTGTGGGCCCCTCCAGGCTGTGGTGTGGACCCCTGGTGATGTTGATCTGAACCAGGGCAAAGTTGAACGGTCCAGGAGAAGAAGAAGCCAAAATCCCAGGGAGAAAACTTTCTTGCCTCAGCTCGTAGGCAAGCTAAAAAGCAAATATAATACAGAACAGCACAGGATTCACGTCCAGGCATAGAGCAGTGATCGGGGATACAGCATCATAAAGTCACTCCAAGATAGTACAGAAACTCATTTATGCCTCTAATAAAATTTATCTTAGTAGGTAGAGTCCTTCTGGAATTTTTTGACTCTCATACTTAAGTTTAAAGGGAATATCACAGATTGTCTTGGAAATTTCCTGAGAACGGAGCTTCAGAATCTCACATGCCGTACCAGGTTGAGAAAGGCATAGAAATAATTATTTGCATATTAACCTAAAAATAGACGTTTCTCAAGAAGTCAGAGGAACTGGTTGTACATCCTTTTTTAATCTAAAACAGCTTGAAAACACATTTTTTTATGTTCTAAGAAAGTACCACAACCACCGTACCATAGCACATCTATAGTGGCAACAGGTTCTATTCCTCAGCCTGAGAGCAAACCATTGCGAAGCTGAGAATTCAAAATTTCAGATGCAGAATTGTTATGCCAACTGATTGAAAAAGGAGAATATTTTTTTGTAGCTCCTCTTTTAAAATCTTGGTTGGGAGTAGGCTTTGTTTGTTTTTTTTTTAATTTGGGAATATTCTAATGCTTTATATATATGAACATAAGATAGAGGAAGTAGATAATGTATTCTATTGAGGCTGAGGTAAGCATGTTGTAGGCTTATCAGGAGGTCCACATTTCAGTGAAAGGGGTGGCTAAAGAAAAAAAAAAAAACTGAGAGAAAAACTAAATTTCAGCATGATAACAGGGTCTTCAAATGTATAAGAACTTTATTGTGACAACTGGGGGATCTTTCTAAGATTGATATCTGAATTCTGAAGGCTTTGTACTTTTAAAAGATTTGCCTCACAGAAAGAAGCAATCAGTAAAGCTTGGCTTATATATGCCTACAGTTTTATCACTTATTAAGGAAGGGAAAGTCTACAAAGGAAAACGAGAGCGTCTATCTCAGTTTACTCAGTCACTGGAAAACAATGTTACTGGGGCATGCAGCTTTTGTTTTCTACTTTTTTTAAGATGTCACATAACAATAATGCTTAAATAAAAGGGGAATTGAGGACAGAAGTATTGAAGAAGGTATTCTACTCAGGAGACTGATGAAAACCAACTTAATTTCTTTTTTTGAAATTTCTTTTAATCTTCCACAACTTCATCTTTCACTGTGAATTTAAATTCCATATAACACAGCACTTCTTTCTGTCTTATTTCAGAAGAAGATAAAGATATTTCAAATTGTAAAAGTCACTAAATCATATTTAACAATTACAAAAAAATTATATTTTTGGATTAATTTCCCTAAAGTATACTGGTTTCTGGAGTGTCTCTTTTTTGTAATGTATTTTTTGGCTAAATTATCTACTATAAATTATCTACTATGAAATGTCTACCATAAATTATCTATGATAAAAAAAAAAAAAACCAAAAAAACAGGTTTTCTTGAAAACAGTAACATTGAGACTGATGCAAATTGTTTTCTCAAATATCACAGAACAACGAGGTTAGTCTGATTCTAATGAGAAAAACTTACTGAAGTAAAGATGTTGGAGACTTTTGTCTAGTTTCTTAATTTTGGGGTTTTTTTTCATGTTTTTCAGCTGGTAGGGCAAAACATAATCCGTGGTTGACTAAATATCCAATTGACAAAAACATCTAAAAAAATACCAAAACCCAATATCCCTCTATGGTATTCATAGAATATACAAGTGTTTTACAAAACGGACCTCCAGAGATTTTCATCAGTTCAAACAGGAACATAAACAGTTTTTTGTTTGTTTGTTTGTTTGTTTTATAATTAAATTCCCATTCTCAAGAATAAAATGCCACTTATTTCAGGAGTACAAGTTAAACTCACAAAGAAAATGAAATATCAAGAGGTCAAACTGTTAGACAGATGCTTATGCCTTGTGTGTATCTCTGTGTGAGTCAGAGAGAAAGAAATCCATCTCCTCAAGGAGTTTAACAGCTCTGGAATTTCTTTCTAGCCATTACTCCAGTGAGATCGTGAATCATCTTTCCTTCAAGATCCTGATTTTATCCTATGTAGAACATTTCTTCTTCTTACCAACAATAGACTTGGGCAAATTCTCTTTCAAATTCAGCTCTTTAAAAGAAACTGTTTCAAAGCAAATATCATGATCCCATCCAATGTGTTGGCCTCTACATTTTCCTTGAACAAGATGATTTACAGTGAACAAAAGTACTTTATGACACCTCTAAAGTTTCAGAAAGATAATTCTTTGTCCTATAATGGAAGAAATAAATAATTTTGAATGGGGAAGAAAGGGCTGCATTTTTGGACACACAAAGTTACTGCTAAGAAGGGGATTTATTAGGCAAATGTTGTCATATTAGAACACAAGCACAGCATGTAAGATAAACAAAATGGAAATAGAAGGAATACAAGAGACAAAGATAAAAGAAAGGCAATAAGCACCAAAAAAGTGCTTTTAAACATATTTTGAACTGGCTTTTTCTGGTGTGTCCTCATACAAACTTCACTGGAGATCAAATCTATAACACACTGGGAAGCAGTAGTAACGCGTGGGCAGCACCTGGAAGATTCCGTTGACTTCAGAGGGAGAAAAAACATGTGGTTCAGTTTATGACATTTGACATCCCATGACAATGTCTAATGAAATGTATATTGATTTTTCATCGGTATCAAAACTCTACACATAACTGAAGGTTCTGAATAATGAGTGGAAAACTACTTAAATTATATTGAGCCAGTTTGAGTTTCTTAATGACATGAGGAGCTTTCCTTTCAGTATGAAAGCACATATATAGCATCAAATCTTCAGCTTAGTTGTATCCAGCTGAATAGTTGTGTCCTAAGCTAAGAATACACTAGGGTTTGAAACATAAGAAAGAAATATGGATTTCTTTTCCCGTATTTTGTCTTTAAAACTTACTCCAGAATCAAAAAAGAAAATATGAGGTTCATGACATTAAAAAAATGAGAAAATACTGTCTGCCATTATTTTTTTCTACTAAACTGTGGGCTAATGAAGAAAAAAGAGGCCTTATTGCAAAGTTCTGTATTTCACTTGGTGAATTAATAACTTTCTTAATTTTTCTGCTTCTATTTTTTTATCATTATATCCTTTGAGACAAAGTTTGTCATGATCCTATAGAACTTCATAAGTATACATAAGAGTATTGGGACAAAAAATCTATTAGTCTAGACATAAGGTTTAAAATTTCAGTTATCTAGGCTTGATTTGAAATTAATGGAATTGTCTGTCAATTTTAATTTTGAGATAAAGTACACACAATGCTGCAAAGACTTGTTTCTTAATGTTGCAGTTTACAGCACCTGAAGCCCTCAGCATAGAAATGAAAGGGATCTGCTAAAGCAGGTGGATCTGCTAGAGCAAGTCCAGAGGAGGGCCAGAAAAATAATTGGAGGGATGGAACACCTCTCATATGACATATATAAGACACAGGCTGAAATAGTTGGTATTGTTCAGCCTGAAAAATAAAAAGGTTCATGAAAATCTCATCTTGGCCTTTCAGTAGTTAAAGGGTACTTATAAGAAACATGGGAATAAAGTTTTTAGCAGGGACTGTTGTGATCCTACAAAGGATAATGGTTTTAAACTACAACAGTGACCATTCAAACTATTTTTATTAAAATAAAAATTCTTTACTGTGAGAGTGGTGCAACAGGTTGCTCAGAGAGGTGGTCAATATTAAAGGTCAGGTCAGATGTGGCTCTGAGGAGCCTGATCTAGTTGAATATGTCCCTGCTTATGGCACGGGGGTGGATTAGCTGGCCTTCAAAGGTCCCTTCCAACCCAAAACATTCTATGAGCCTATGGTTTTAAGATTCATCTGACAGCATAAGTTTGACTGCTGTCGAATATTTGAACTGCATTAATTACTTTCATTTTTAGATTCTTCATCAGGTAAGGCCATTATATAAAAGGTTCATATCAGCATCTCCTAGTAGAATATTCAATTTCAATGAGGTTAAGAGTCTTCTCCATAGCTAGCTTGAAAACTTATATAACTGAATCAGAATTTTCTGCACCCAGACAGTGTTAATAAGCCTGAAAACATTATTTTAGAAAATAGGACATGAATTCTGAGCTTAAAACCGTAAAATATTCACATTTTAGCTGCTATGATGTACTCCCTCAAATGCAAATGTTAATACTGCTGTAAGCAAGACAGATGAAGGATGTGAAACAAGGTATGTACAGAGAGATAATACTTTTTATTAGGCAAAATGTTATGAGTGGAAAAAATGTTTTTTTTATAAACTATTTCTTATTTATGTTTGGTGTTTGCCTTTTCAGTATGTTGATCTTGTCTCAGTACAGAGAAATACTGTTTGTTTGTTTTGATTGGTTGTTTGTTTGGTTTGGTTGGTTGTTTTATTTATTTTTCTTTCTGATTGCTTATTTGCCTAAATGTACTCTCTTCTCACATGCCAAGATTATTGAAGTATATGATACAGCTGTATGTGGTAGAGCTGTATGTTGTAGCATGAAAAGTTGTAACATGCTGATAGTTTAATTTATAGTGAGGTTTCAAGATGAAGGATCCAAAATACTGCTTTTAAGTTGCAGAAATCAGCCAGGTTTTATGTCTAGCAATTTATCTGTAATTTTCAACAAGCCTGTGTAAGGTCTATCCTGCTTCCTTCTTGAAATATAGTTATTGGCAAAGTCCTTTACATCAACCACAATGATTTTCATATATGGCCTGACTATTAAGGAGAGACTGAACATAACTTTAACATTACAGTCTAGCTACTTCTTTCATGGTGTAACTAAACGATTTATGAATCAGCCCCTGTAAAATAGACAGCTCTTTTGCCAAACTGTTCACCTCAAGGACCATCCATCCATTCTGGGTTTAGCTGTACCAGTTATGTCATTATCGTAGAAAGAGGTATCCCAATTTTGATATTCTAATTTCTCTTTTGTAAGGTGCCTTTGGAAAGTAAAAAGAACAAGAGGCGAACAGCTATGTAATTTAATACTATGAAATTTAACTGTCCCTCTTGATAGCCTTAATCTCTCATGCATCCAAAGGTTTACTTCCCCTGATATTGCTTGCTACCCAGATACCATATATGTACAATTTCATTTTATGCCCAATTTTCCCTTGATGGTTTGGTCTTATTAGCTTTTTTAAATTAATGGAAGTGGTTTTATTCACTTCAACAGACCTTCCACAGATTAGATTGAGCACAGGCTCATAAAGGACAAGTTAGTCATCAGGAGTAGTCATCACAGATTCAACCAAGGGAAGTCATATTTGATCATCTGGATCGATCTCTATGATGAAATAAATGGCAGAGGGAGAAGAGCAGTGGATATTGTCTACCAGGACTTCAGGAAGGCCTTTGGCATTGTCTCCTATAAGATCCTCATAAACAAGTATGTTTGTTTGAGATCAAAGACATAAAGTCTAGTTAGAGTCTTGTAAGTAGCAGCGTACCCCATGAGTCAGTGCTGGGTCAAGCTGATTTTAATATTTTGATTAACTATCCAGATGGTAGGGCAGAGTGTACCCTTCAGCAAGTTTTCTGATGACACAAAACTATGAGGAATGGCTAATATGGTCATGATTATGTTCAGAAGGACCTCAACAGATTGGAGAAATTAGCTATCAGGAAGTTCATGGAGTTCAATAAGGAGAATTGCAAAGTACTACACCTGGCAGGGAACAACCTCATGAAAAAATATTTGCTGAGGCCTGCCTAGATGAGAAACAGTTTGGCAGAATATGCCCTGGAGAAAAGTTGGGAAATACTAACTGAAACAGGAACCAGAAGTGTGCCCTTACCACAAAGAATGCAAGTGGAATCGTGGGTTACATTAAGCAAGTTATTACCAGCAGGTTGAGGAAGGTGGTTCTTCTCCTTTAGCTGGCATTTGTGAGGCCACCCGTGTGCCTGTGTACAATTTTGGGATTCTGAGTACAAGGAAGACATGGATACAGTGGAGACAGTTCAGCAAAGAGTACATTGTTGGAGGAGATAAGTGCAGGGATAGTTCAGTCTGAAGAAGAGGAGGCTCGGGGAAGATTTTGTTAATGTGAGAATATCCTAAGAGAGGTTCTAAAGAAGTAGCCAAGGGAAACCCAGTAACAGAACCAGAAGGCACACAGTGAAGGACAGAAGGTCCCATCTGAACATTAGAAACATGTTTCCTATGAAGGTGGCTGATCATTGGTACAAGGAGCCCAGAGAGGCTGTGGAGATATTCACCCCACCTTGGAGATGTTCAGAAGCAATTTCGACACGGTCCTGGACATACAGTTCTAGACAGCCTTGCTTGAGCAGGGGGGTTGGATGAGGTGACCTCCAGCCCTAAACATCCTTTTCTTTTGGGGTCAGGATAAATACAAAATATTGCTATCCACTTTGTGTTATCATGAAAGAGACTATGTAAATTTACTGTAAAGTACTTTTATGAATAGTACAAAATAGATTTAATGTTTGAATGTAGACATAAAGGAATATATGTGTCAATTTATTATGAAAATTTCACCCTTGAAACATATCTCTTCATCACCTCATCTCAAAATTCTGTCAGATATGTTCATTGAAGTGGACAGTAATTAAATTCAGAGTATTGTCTGTCTTTATGTATGTAACATTTTTCTTATTTAAAGATCAGGAAAACAAAATACTAAAATCACTCACATAATACCAGAGGAAAACCATAATGATATTGCTAGATTTTAACTAATCTTGTTTTTTCAGAATTTTGCATAAGAAGAAAATAACTGTGTCCTGCTATCAATTCTCATTAGAAGCCTTTCATATGAAATAGATATGATTTCCATTTTTGTATAATATTTAACTAAATTATTGTGACCCAAAAGTGTACACCATCCCTGGTAGCTGTCTGAATTTTCATCACCTGGACAATTCTTGGTAACATTATGGGAAAAAAAAAAATTAAAAAAAAAATGGCTAAACAATTAAACTTCAAAATAGGTCACAGTAGTGCAATGCATGAACTCAGTACCTGATTTAACATAATGGACTGTGGAGATTCCTCTCCCTGAAATCCTGGGGGGAGGGACCCTGCAGGGTACGGGTCTGTCCCTGTCCCTGCTCCCATGTCACGTGTGCCCCATACCTGTTCCTGATTGGGTGGTTTGGGTGCCCATGACCCGGGAAGAGAGCAGGGTCCCATGACTGGAGTCTGCCTGGGAACTCCAGCCATGAGAGCTGGAGGAATAAATCATCTCTGAACATCTAAAGAAATATTGCTTCATCTTTCTTTCCAAGTCCATCGCTGTCTTATATAGGTTGTAAGGATTCCCCACATTACAACAATGGACTAGGCATAGAAAAATTCCAATACCTCATTTTTAGACACAGATTTTAATGAGAACAGAAACTGGCACAATATTAATCAGTATGACATGATTCCTTGAACATAAGGGGAATAGGAGAAGTGAAAAATTAAAATATCGAGAAGTTCTCATTAGTCTGAAGACTAAAAACTGTGAATGTATTAGATCACTATAGTGCAATACAAGAGGAAAGAATGCTCTCAATATCTCAAGCATTTTGAATAGTAAAGTAAAATATTCAATTGCAGAGAAATGCAGAGATATATTTTTATGTTATAAAAGTGAGACACATTTCATCTTACCAGTTTTCATTTCCAGTGGCCTGATTTGGAATGGGATTTGTGTCCTTGAGCAACGCATCTGGGTGTTCTGAATAATACACAGAGAAAGGTAACTTAGCAATATTCTTATGTCAGTAATAAATACTCTTTTTTACATGAATCTTTTTTACTAAGTAGGACAAAAGATGAGGAATAATGTTAATAAACACTGTCACTGATAAAAAATAAAAGACATTTAACACACTTTATTCTTACTGACAGGAGGATTGTCTTTTCTTTTGGTTCTACAAAATAATTTATTTTCAAGTATTTTGTTAGAACACAATACATTTCTCTATGTCACATTACATTATGGTTATAAAAATTCCTATATAGTTTGGTTATTTTTAGTACTATCCATTAATTAGCATAAATAATTGTATCAGTAGGTTTTTTCCTGTTATCTTTTTTGTTTTAACACTTTAATAGGATAAAATGTAATGGAAGTGAACATAATTTTGAGATGCTTACAGTTTCTTATAAGTAGTAATTTTTTTTTTTTTATTTTCAGTCAGAGATTATGTAGTGATAAGTAAAAATTGTTGTATTAACATTGAGATTCATGTTGCATTGCAAAAGTGGTAAGAGACTCTTACTAACATTACCCAGTGTTTCTGAGTATGATTATGTTTTTATTATTTCAGTTGTTTATACTTCTCATCTCTTCTTAAAATCTTTCAGTTCTATGTACCAGGAGATCCTCAAGAATATTTTTCAGTTGCTTAAAATTGTTTGGCATTTCCTAACATAGATGACTTTATGCTGAGTGTGGGGTTTTTGTCTGTTTTCTGCAAATTTAAAGTCAAGTAAAATCCTGTGGAGTTTGTTGGCAATATATTTTGTGTAGTCTAAATCTTCTATTAAAATCTTTTATTTCATGTGATGTTAGGGAAATTCTAACATGGAAGCACTCCTCAATTTAGGAACAATACTAAATTTTTAAACTTAGAGGCCAAAAGCCTCAGAGACACAGTAGAGTTTTTGTGTTATAACTCATTGCTGGATACTAGCTGAATGATCAAACTAAATTTATTTCATCGGCATTGCAGCAAAATGGTATTAAACTGAATTCTGCCAGTTAGAATTTGAATTGACTATGAAAAGAAAAATAATTGTTACAGTTCAGTTCTTATTAGAGGCTTACTGTATATTTGTTTAAAGTAAAATATAGACTGTCTCTGTGCTATTTGTGAAGCTAAAAAATCTTTTCTTTAAAGTGTGATTTCTATCTTTATGGGATGGACTAACAATAAATACCAGAGGTGACAGGTGGAAGCTGAAATGCTCTCAATAATGGTCTCCCAACTGGTACGTAGGAGGACCAAGAAGAAGAAAGGAGAAAGTGAGGAGTTTAAATTGTTGAGAATACCCTATAATATATTGTTTATAAAATCTTTAATGATTACCTAAATGAACATCAAAATAAATGTGTTCCAGAATATTCCAGAGTTTTAATTTAGTATTTTGAAACTTTTAAATTAAAAGATTAACCTTGAGAGACCATCATATAGTCTTATGTTTTAAAAGGTAATATATTTTTACATGTAATAATATATCCCATCATTTTCTAATTAATAGAACACTCTGAAAAAAAAATAAAACAACCACTAACAATTAAAATTAAAATAAATTATCCTTAACTTTACCATTCAACTAAATAGTAACAGAATGAAACTACCAAATTTAAAAAATTGCTTCAGCTGATACACCTTTTTATATGGTTGCTATTGACTACACCAAGTTTCATGAGTGTATTTCCAAATTGTGACAGACAGATGAAAAATACAAAAATGAAATCACAAGCTGTTATTAATCTTTGCACATGATAGTTTGAAATATGAACTGTAATATTCTGGAATATGAATTAAACTATAAAGGCATATTTTCACTAAGAGTAAAGAACAGAAATAAATTAAGTACATGTCCTTGCTCTGTTAACTGTTCTAAAAGGATGGTAATATCTGAGAGATCAATGTCTTGAAATGCCATAGCTAGATTTATCAGGTTATATCTGTTAAAATTCTAAGATATAATGCTTGCATTGTTCTCATATAACAGAAATTGTCATTACTGACAACTGAAGAACTTGTAGTCTTATGTGTATACCTACACACCTGCTTCCTTTATGTTATTTTGTTGTAAGAATGATAAAGACTCAAAGTCCTTGTCATTTTTTGATAGAGTGAAAAAAAAGAGAGAAATAAAAGAAAGAAAGAAAAAAACAAGAAAAAAGAAAGAAAAAAAGGAGAAAGAGAAAACTGGGAGAGAGAAAAAGAAGAGAGCAAGAAGGGCAGGAGAAAAAGAAGAAACTAGGAAGGCAGTGAGAGAGGAAGNCCCAGAAGGAACAGATGGCTGATAGCTGAATAGTCAAAGACTCTCTTTGGAAGGAAACAGAAGCACACAAATGGATGTTTGAATAGACTGAATTTGATTCACATAAACAGTGAGAATTATTTCAGACTTTGCATACGGAAAACAAATTAGAGAGAATCATTTACAAACCAGTAAAATAAGTTATCTAAAAGAAAGAAAGAAACAAAATTACATACTCATGAGAATGGTCCCAAAATGCAAATTTCAACCAACTCAATGAACTGACAAGGAATGACCACTGGGAATAATTTTCAAGTGGAAAAAAAAAGACTTTGCAAGAAGTCTCCTTGAGAGACTTGACTCCTAAAAGAGACTCCTATACTGAAAGCACAGATACACTTTTCCTGGCACTTTGTAAGGACAGAAAAAGAAATAGAAGAAAACAATTTGGATATATTTGGATAACTTCAGTTATCCCTTCCCCCTCAAAAAAAAAGAATAAACCAAAAGTGGATCTGTACACACTAGTAGAAATGACAGAAACCTTAGATGTAAAATGATCAAAATCATCAAGATAAAGACATGAATTACAAACATCAAAGAGCATAATTGAAAACACAATGGTTCTGTAAATACATTGAGGACAACATGTCAAAATTATAAAATCATTATTATATGGGCAGTCTACATTTTCTCAACCTAAAAAGGGTAATTATGATAGATAATAAAATAATTATATTTGCAAAGTGTTAAAAAAGGAAGACTAGTATAGAGTGTGTGCATAAGTCACAGAGACTCAAGGAAAGAATTCTCTGGCAGGAAAATTATTATCAAAATAAACATTAGAAATTTACTGTATAAATTGTGAGAAATTGTCCCAAAAGTAAAAAAAAAAAAAAGTAGAAGCAGCATCTAGTGATAAAAAAAGTGTTGAGGATGGAAGAAGTCACAGAATAATAAAAAGCAAACTTAGTATGTTTCTATGGAAAGAGTAGGAGAAAGGACTTAAAAAGGTGTAAAACAACTAGTGTAACTCTGTTTTCCAAAAGAATAGCACAAGAAATTATTAAGTAAGAAATTGTTTTGAACATCTATATAGCATCTATAAATTATAAAAAAACATCTAATGTGGATTTGTGGGGGACAGCTTGTGTAAGTCTAGCTTACCATCTTTGCAAATGTAACTGGTATTATGGAAAAAGGAAGAAGTAGATGTGAAATATAAACCGTTTATAAGGATTATTTTAATATATGTTCTCAAAGGATGCTTTTGTAAGGAAAATAGTAAATATATATTAGACAATATTGCAGAAATATTATTCAAGAACTACTTGGAAACTTAGAATATGACTTAGAAGAAATTTTTTCTGTTCTTCAATTTCCATTTAGTAGAAATTTAGTGGAAATTTCTTTTTAGTAGAAATAGAAAGTATTTACCTTCTTTTAATATTTTCTTCTCTTTCTTCTTCTCCTTTTCCTAATGTCTAATAGCAAATATCATCTTTTCATTGAAATATAAACCTCAACCCTCTTACTCCTCCCCACAAAGTCAAATTGAAAGAAAGTAGCTTCGATTTAGAGCTTAGGAAGGAATTCGTTACCACTAGAGTGGTGAGGCACTAGAACAGGTTGCCCAGAAAAGTTGTGGATGTGTTCCAGGAAGTCTTCCAGGCCAGGTTGGATGGGGCTCTGAGAAACTAGGTCTAGTGGGAGGTGTCCCTGTAGATGGCAGGGGGTTTGGGAATAGACAGTCTTTAAGGTTGTTTCCAACCCAAACCATCCTAAGAATCTATAAAAGTGAAATTCACTAGTTTAAGGACTTTATTTATTTTCAGTTATTTAATATAAGTTACCTCTTGTTTTTAAAAGCAAACTGAATGAGCTATTTCCTATTCAGTAACAATACATAAAACGTTGATTCAAGAAACTGCTTTATTTTTTTCTCTTTCTTATTTAAAGGATAATCTGAATTTTTTAGTGGTATGTTTATGTTTTCCCTATATCTTGGTAGCTGTATTATTGACTATTCAGGGATGTAGGACTTAAGTGCATTTATTTTGTGTGTTTTTGTACTATTTTCCACAATTATGTGTACTGCAATAGGAATACCTGTCACTAATATTTTGTTCTTTTATTTATCTTAGATCTAGTTTCCGTCGCTTGGTGTTATTTAGTTTTTTACTGTTTTGCCTCTTTCTTTTTCCTGACAGAAGTCAAAGTGCTCAACTACCGAACTCCAGCAAGTTCCAAGAATCTTTAAAATGTCTGATAAGGTCAAAGCAGATAGCTCATTTGACTTCCACCACTCGTTTTGTTTCTCTGGGCACCTTGAAACATCACACTCTCTCTGAGATTTTTGTCTTCTTTTAGGAAAGAACTGGAACAGGATGGATATTGAGACATTTTTCTTCAAAATTTCCTTCATATTAGTAAATGCATCTGCCATAAGTAACTAAAAATGATTATATGGATTAGAGCACATAGTTGATGAGGCTGGGTAAAACTCTAAT